>CABHPH010160116.1:21982-92228 GCA_902168325.1 Peromyscus nudipes | reverse complement strand
TTTGTTTTGTTTTTTAATTTGTGAATGTTGCCTTTCTTCCTGTGCTATTCCATGAGTCTTCACAAATGCTCAATGTCATGTACTCGGCTTCACAATAGCATACAGAAAGCGCTAGTGATCCCAAAACATAAGAGGAAGTACATGACAAATTGCTTTTACGTGTTTGTCTGTAGATCTGAGCAGCCAGTGAGTTTATCGAATCAACTTATTCTCTATAATACCTAACCACCTAATGCTTACTAAGTTTTTACTGTGTGCCAGATTCTAAGTGCTTCACAACAACCCTTTAAGATAATACTGGTTATTATCCCCATCTTACAAAGAAGAAAAGTAAAGCCAGAGAGTTAAAATATTTTGCTCAACTTTATACAATAAATATAATAGTACAGTCAACAGTTAAAGAAATGTGTAGGTACATATGTGCATATATCTTTGATATATATATACATATCATTTTATATAGACACGTGTGTATATCATATAGAAGTAGATGATTATGATTGTTATTTCTGTATTTATATTCAGATGCATTAAGGTAATACTTAAAACTGAAATATTTCAAATATCTTTGTCTTCAACTTGACATGAATCACAAGTGTGAAGACTTTGACCTCCTGTTTTTGTCTTCAAAGGAGGAAATGAGAAAAGGAATGAGTCCAGGATGAACTCTCTTAGTCTCCTTATACAAGGCTTACTTCAGCTGGTTCCATGTTTACAGAGGAAGGGTGAAATCAAAGACTGCCATTATATTGCTTCCTGTCTTAGTAGCCGAACAACTAGGGTTGTTGGCTTTTAACTGTTTGTTCTAAGAATTCTACTACTTTTCCATAGCACTGTGCCAGGCGGCACAAAGTTAGGCTGCCACGCCTGCACCCCTTCATCAACGATATTTTTGTTTTCAGTGAAATTTTTAAACTGAAAACTACTTGTAGTAAATAGACAAACAACTAAATGGAAGAGAAGTCACACATGTACCCCGAGTAATTATTGCCTGTGGAATAAAAATAAAGCGAGAACAGAATGTTTGCAGCGTGGCCCTGCTCTTGGTATTAATAGAACAAAATCCTTGAAGTGAGAAATCACCAGTTAAGTTTTAGTTTCTTTTTCTGTAAAGGTAGATTGAAACATAGAGTTAGAATTAGCCCTGCTCTACAGCCCATGATACAATGTGTTGTCATAATCACTGGACGAAGCCTAGGCCACAAGTCACAAGCTTCTTAAGGCTCCTTTCTGCTTTAAAAGTGTGATACTTGCTGACAAGAAGCAAGTGCAGTTTCTCTCCTATCACTTTTCTTCAGCAAGCACATTCATCACCACCTCTTACAAGCCGCGCCGCTGCACAGCACACAGGCTGCTGTGAACTGTTCTGTGTATGGTAATGAACCTGCGTTACCACCTTCCCTTCAGATAAGACACCCCCTGCTTCAGAAAGCCATATGTGCAAATAGCCTGAACAGAACTCAGAAAAAATGGGGGAAACAAAAAACAAAAACAAAGAACACAAAAACAACAACAACAACAACAACAAAAAACCCCTGTTGACGATAAGAGCAAAGTAAATAAATAAGGGTGTGTGGAATCAGTCTATTGAATCTATGAGGTCATTCACCTCTTTTGGATGGGTAAGATTTGTAATTTGTCTTGTTCATTAAATCAGCAAAATGCTGAGGGTTTCACATTTTATTTTTAAAAATAGATGTCCTTTTCGGGTTTTCCTGTTGCTGGGGAAGCGTTCTTTCCGTTGCTAACAGAAAGCTAAATGTTCTGCCTTGAATCCTGTTTGCTTTTATTGGTAGGAATGCTAGACGGATGGATAAATGAAGGAATATATAATTTTTTCTGTTTCTATAAAAAAACAAAACCCACCTGCTTTGAAATACATGATAGTCTAGTTACCAGGTAGTTCTTTAATAGAAGCATGGAATTTTCTCATTTGTTTATGCATTGTTTCTGATTAACCTGAAAGTGGGTTGACTATTCAAATGTAAAGATTGCAGATGGCTGCCGAATTCAGACTGGGAACACTTGCTATCACTCACCGTCTGGTGATTAGGGCTTTTAAAGAAGGCATTCTGCTCTTCACATTTTTGCCTGACAAAATTTAGCCTCTAATAAGGAAAAAGAAATAACTGGTCTCTGGCTCTTACTTCAAATCCTGCAGTCATAGGATTAAAACACAAGTCATCTTATTCATCTTTCTATAATGTGATTCTTCTGTGTCTTGGTTTCTTTTCATGTTGCTATCATAAAATATCCTGACATCGTTAGCAGAAGTATCAGAACAGCCTCACTCTTCAACCCATCAGGACCATGAGGTGGGAGTTTTTCCTATGGAAGAGGGACATAGGGAAGACTGAGCTTATTTTATCTAAGCAAAAGGGGTGCAATCAATTCCCCAATGTCCTGCTGTTTTTCCACAGTCTGGGCTGGGTCCTGGAGGCAGGTGTCACATTTAGGCAACTTGTCCAGAGGTCAGTGTTGCCATCATCCAAATGGAGACATCTTCTACAGAGACCTTGGGTCACTGTTAGGATCTGGGAGTCTCTGTCTGATATAATAAGATTTTTGAGTAACATTTTAAATGCCATATTCTGCAGATCTCTGAGCATTTGAGGACTGCCTGTCTATTAGGTATAAATGGCTGACTGTCAGCTAGTATTCCCTAAGTCTCCCGTATGTTAGCAGCTTCCATAAGGCTAGGGCTTGCTGTCTCCTGAGAAGGCAAAGAAGAGTGACAGGGGAAAGATCCCAAGGCCGAATGAGAATAAGAGAAAAGGGGTTTGTGAGTCAGGGTGCAGCCCAAATCTGAGAAAAGTACCCTCTGAGACGAGGAAAAAGACCCTCTTGGTGGACCAGAAACTCCATCCTTGATTGATTTATATATAAATAATAATTTCTTAATGTTATTTAATACCTCCCTGGTTCTGCATAAAGGTCAAGTGTCTTATCTTATTGCAGAGCCATTTTAATTAACAAACAGCAATGGGCACTAGATAGCCGATCAGTCCTCTATGCCAGGGGGTTTCCTTTTGACCCAGCATTTCAGCCTATTCTAGACAGGGAACATGGGACGATGTATTCTCTTCTGGAACTGCTTCAAACTGGCATTGGGGCATTGTTGTCAGGGCCACCAAAAATGCTGAAAGGCCAGTCAAAGGCTGGGCAATGGGGCATTTGTCAGAAGCATGTGGTTATCTGGCCTGGCTATAGAGGTAGGAAATAATTATGTTTGGCTGGGCTGGTCCACATCACACAGACAAGAGTCTCTGCTGACATCCATAACAGGGAAAGCGCTGTAGGTTGTGGTCCACACTGCTGCTTCGATGTTTCTGCCAGCCTGCTGAAAAACAGACTAGGGATGGGAGTTAAAATTTATTAATTTATTTGGAGCCTTTTGGCCCATGGTCTTAGTAATTTAGAAGAGCAGGAATCCTAAGACCAGGAGAGAGAAAAAAATACCATCCTTAGGAATAGACAAGTGAGGAAAAAAATCAAAGTTTTAGATAAGTTAGTATTATCAATCAGTACTGAAAAGAATCATAGAAAAGTAGGTAATGAGTAACCAAGGAAAATTGAAAATCCTGAGCTTGTGACCCAAAGTGTATCAGAATTGTATTAATGTTAAAATCTGAAATTTAAAATCTTAATATGATAATGTGGTTCCACTGATGCCCCAGAGGGGAGCGCATATGTCTCTGGGCCCCACCCATATGAGTGGCTTCGGAGGAACGGAACACCAAGCTATGACTGGACCTCCACCCTGCCTAGATGGCTGGAGCCTCAGAGAGGCATCTGGGGAATGCCAGGCCAAGGCCAGAGGACTTTTCCTCAACCTGTAAAACAGTGGTAAAACAATGTGCAGCAGGAGGTGATTCCCTAACCTCCCTCCATACCAATGGCCTGAGCAATGGGTGCCCCGCCCATGCTGCCCTTAGTAAAGATGGTGGTGGGGTCATTTGACCTGCCTGTTTTAACCTTAGCCAAGATGGCAGCTAGACCATGTGGTTGCCCTTATTTAAGATGATGCCTTGATCACATGATTGCCTTTAAGATTTGCCACCTGATCACGTGATCACCCCTATCAAATATGGCGCCTGATCATGTGTTCATATGGGTTTTTTTTTTTTAAATAAACTGAGCAGATAAGGAACAGATAAATTGAAGCATTTAAAGGTCAGTCAGAAAGAAATACAGATGGCCACATCAATCATACATTTCCACTCGCACATAGGAAATAGACTTTGTGAAAGAAAGACGGAGAAGTAGCAGAGCAGCTGGGTCGGGGAGAGGGACCCCTGCCCTAGGCTGTGGCATGGTACAAGCAGCCACAGGGACTGAACCCAAGCCATGGGGCTACAGCAGTGGTGGGGGTGGAGGCCATAGGCACAGTTTTCCACAATAAGGTATAAAGCCCAGCGGACTGATTTCTGGTATCCCGGGTGTGTGTGGGGGAACAATAGATAATGGTGCAAGATAGCCAATGGACCGTTGTTATAAAGGCTATGGGCCATGGAATTGAGTGGGCCCAAGCTGTCTCCATATGCCACTGCAGACTGCCAGCAGGCAGGAGAAAGCAGTGGGATTGCCTCACTTTGGGCACCAATGTTATGAATTATTGTGTGGCGGTGGGGGGGGGGGGGTGGGGGACCCTTGAGGGTATCCCGTGCATGCAGGAAAACATGTTGGGCAGATGCATGCTGTGTGGGCATGGTGGCGGCAGCCAGTAATTCACAACCCAGACTCGGCATAGACATGGAGAGTTTATCATAATAGAGAGATGAAGAGAAAGATAGGAAAGAGAGAGACAGAGAGAAAAACAGAGGAGAGAGAGGGAGAGAGAGAGAGAGAGAGAGAGAGAGAGAGAACCTCATGGGAGGAAATCAGAAGAAAAGAGAGAGGAAGGGGAGGAGTTTTTCTTCAGATTGAGGTTTTTACGTCAGGATGCAGGGCTGTACCAAGGGGTGGGATTTCAAGGGGCAGGTCAGAATATTAACACAGTCCATCGTGGTGAGGAGGTCTCAGCAGCAGAAGTTTGAATCACTGGTCATATCACATCCACAATCAGGAGACAGAGAGCAAAGGATGCATTTTGCTGCTCAGACCCCTTTCTCTGTTTATTCAGTCAAGCATCCCAGCCAAGGGAATGGTGCCACCCACAGGGGGCATATTTTCCCATCTCAATTAATGTAATCAATATAATCCCCACAAGCATGCCCAGAGGCCCATCTCCCAGGGAAGTCTAGGTTTTGTCTGTTGGCCACCAATACTAACCATCACATCCTATTTAAGAAAGAACGTGTATGGGGGGCATGTCACCAACAACATATTGCAATGTATGGGGAGGTATACACAGTGTTCAAGGCTGTGTGGAAAAATAACTGACAAGGGAATCAGGGTGGACATTGAGGTAGGGAGATCACAAGTTAGACCAACTTGGGCACATAGTTTGAGGCCAGCCTAAGCTTCATAGGGAACCCCACTCAAACAACAACGAGCTGTGTGTAGATGTGTGGTGGTACACTATTGTAATTTCAGCACTCGGGACAGAGGCTGAGACAGGTGGATCAATGGAGTTTGAAGTCAGTCTGGGTTATAGCTATGGATTTGAGGCCAACCTGGAACACATAGAGACATAATGAGACTTCTACCTCAAAATGCAAAAATAAATAAAAAGAAAATGGAAAGAAAAGATTACCTGACTATCCTATGCTTCAGATAGGACTTAAGGCCAGGCTATAGTACACTTAAAAGTGTACACTTTTAATCCTAGCATTTGGGAGGTAGAGGCAGGCAGATCTCTGGGTTTGAGGCTAGCTAGGGCTACACAGTGAAACCCTGTCTCAAAACAAACAAAAAAACCCCCACAAAACTGAGACAGTTAGAGAGAGAGAGTAAGATAGGACTTAAGAAAATTTGTGGCCTTAAAGTTAAATTATAGATTATTATGGTCTTAAGTATGTCAGTGTGAAAGACTTTTTCTATTTTTTAATTGTGTGTGTGTGTGTGTGTGTGTGTGTGTGTGTGTGTGTGTGTGTGTGATCAAAGAAGCCAAAAAATAGATCAGAATGATGTCCAGCTCTTCTGGACCTGACTAATAAACAACTGTGAATCACCACATCTGAGTGTTGTGAATCAAACTAAGGTCCTTTGGGAGAAGAGCAAGTGCTCTTAACCACTGAGCCATCTCTCCAGTTCTAAAACCATTAGGGGATTTTTGTTTTGTTTTGTTTGTTGGTTTGTTTTAAATAGCTTTGAGACAAGATCTCATTTTGTAGCTCTGGCTGGCCTGAACCCCATTGTGTAGACAAAATGGCCTCAAACTCAGAGATCCACCTGCCTCTGCCTCCACATTTTAAGGATTAAAAGTCTGCGCCACAATACTTGGCTCAAAGCTATTTCTATTTAAATGGGAGTTTTTACTTTAAAGGTGTGTGTATTTTTTCTGGGTGTTTTGTTGAGTTTTATAGTTATATCAGAAATTATGATAACCATGAATCTCTACTTTGTGAAAATATATTCAACTTTTTAACTTCCGCATTTAGGAACAAGTTGTTGTTAATTTATGAGCCATCGCAGGGGCTCATAATGTGTCCACACATTGATCTGTGGTGTGCCTATGCTGTGTGCTCACCTACTCCGTTCTTTCTGAGCCTTGAAGAAGATTGAGTCTCCTGTCTATTGAGGTAGGGTGACTGACTCAATCCCACTGGTGGAATGAAGCAATCCTCTTCTTGCTGTCTCCTTAAGAAACACTGCATGTTACACATTGAGATGTATTTACTCATGATGCAAAAACTCATCTACCAGATTAGATTATTTATAAAAATATGAAGATTTTTTTTAAAAGCGACAGATTATTGTTGTGGATTGTTGTCAGGGCAGGTGGCAAATACATGCCCTAGATTAAAGCACTGTCTAACCAGGGGACTGCTGCTTCTGCCCTACAATTCCTAGAATGATGGACCTGTTTGAGAAACATCACTGAAAGAGATCTGTAATACATGCACGGTTCTCAGACGAGAGACCTGCACATGGCAGATTAAACATGCACTCCACAGAGGTTAAAACTCAGAAGCCTATGTGGTGGCTATGCCTGTCATCCCAATGCCTTGCAAGTGAAGACAGGAGGATCAGGAGTTCAAGATCACCTTCAGCTATATAGTAAGTTTGAGGCCAGCCTGGTCTACATGAGACCCTGTCTCAAAAATGAAGAAATTAACTCCAAGAAAAATCAAGATTTAGAAGGCTTCAGACATTGCTCTAGCCTGACTACCCAGAGAAGAAAACCAATGAAATAATGGGACAGGGATATGTATTGATAAGAAACAAGTGTGAGTCGTGAGCGGGAATTTTAAATTAATAGAACTTACCCAGAGGGTTTTAACAGTTGCTAGTGAAGGATGAGGCCAAAGTAGGAGCTGAGGAGGAGAGTGCAGCTGGTGGAAGCAAGGGGCTAACCTTGTCAAACCACTCATGCTAGCTGTGTGTCTTGTTACCTTTAAAACTCATGGCAAAGGATTGCTGTCTCATTTTTAAAACAGAGATTAATACTCCATGTTTCATTTGCCTGTGAGTCCTCTGCTAATACCTGGCAAGCCAATTTGAATCTAGAAATTTCTGAGTCAAACTTACTCCTTTTTCTAGTCGACTCCCACAGTCCCATGCTGAGTTCTATGAGTTAATGTGCCTTTTGAATGCTTGATTAAAATCATTAAAAAAATGATTTCCTTTTCCTTTTCTCCCCATCTAGAGATGGCTTGTTTCTCCAACTTAACAACCTTTCTTCTCTCTCACTTAAGGGGAGATAAGAACTTGAGCCCAATAAAGTTGTTTTCTTCTGCTCAATTATAGAAATCTTACCCAGAGTTCAGTCCTAATGCAAACAAACTTTTCTTCTCTTGATTGTAAACTGCTAACTTCATACATTTGTTGAAATTTTCTTATTGATTAACTTGATATTATCCATTGAGCCAAACTGATCAGAGGACTGAGTAGTGTGGATATCAATATGACCTGTGTATTTCTGCCTCATGTCCATGAATCACTACTTGATGCTGGCTATACTGTACCCTAAGGAGATAGAGTCTATTGCTTACAAGTTGTCCTGGTTTCTCAATGAATAACAAATGAGCTTCATCAGCTGCATTTTCTTCAACTTTCCTCCCTCAGGAGCCTAGAATTTTCTACTTTCCCAGACCATGGCATTTCCCTCCAGACAACTAATAATCATATTGATAAATCTATCCTTTGGCCAACCCATCCTCTTTCTCTGTAGGCTAGTCCCCAGTCCCTAAACCATCCTCTATAACCAGGAGCTCAGACTATCTGTGGTCTGTCATTATCAGGAAGAACAAACCAGAAAGTATTGAACTTATGTTCAGTCAAGTCTGATCACACTGTCTTTCTCTTATTAGTTTATCAATCACTTTTAGATTAAACCAGTTGCCTAGAAACATTTTTGTTGTTAATTTGAGGCAGGGTTTCTCTGTGTTTCTCTGGCTGTCCTAGAACATGCTATGTAGATCAGGCTGGTCTCAAACTCACAGAGATCTGCCTGCCTCTGTCTTTAATGCTGTTATGAAAAGTGTTAGCTGGCCTCAGAAACATTCATTTATTGCCCAATTATTCTCATTCATTTGTTTCTTCTGTTTCTTAAAGGTTCTAAGAATTTGAATTACAAGAAAGCTATAAAGGAAAAGACTTTTGTTTTCCTTGCTAAATACATAAAAATAAAATAAATATCAAGTGTTTCTCAGTGTTATTTATGTTAGTCTTAAAAATGAATGAATGAATTAAATTTTTTAAAAAAGACAAACTGAGCAGCCTTTGCAGACTGTCCAGTGTCACATGTTGCCGAGCACAGTTTTCCAGAAGATTCTTAGAGAGTGAAAATGACAGATACAGATCACAAAATGAAGAAACAGGAGCCATTTGTGGTCATACACACTAGCCGAAGAGCGAGAAAGGCTTCCAGACAAGCTGCGTTGGGCTCCTTTTTCAGTTAAACTATAAAAGAACAGAAATAACACATTTTGTAAAGGTGATACAAAAAGCTTTTTATCATTTACACTATTAAGAAAAAATGAGTTCGCAAAATCCCAAAATAATAAATACTGCAAAATCTGACAAATCACAAAGTGAAACTATTCAAATAGAGTACTCTGTTCATACATACCTACAGAAATACAGTTGTGGAGCCTCTTTTCCCAGACAGACCTCAGCAGAGCCACTGTGTCAGCTCTCTAGTTGAGGAACAGTGATTTCAAGTTGTTTCTTAACTGGCCTTTTCCTGTTTAGGATCATGCAGGCCATCTACTAGGACTGTTTTGAACTGGTTCACAAGGTCAATTATTAAATTTTGATTATTTTTCTAGATGATTTTCTGTTGTGTAATGTTTTGTTTGTGTTCTGACAAATAAAGCTTGCTTTGAGTTAGAGGGTAGAGTTAGCCACTAGTTAACCATAGAGGTCTGGAGGTCTGTATAGAAAGGAACAGTAAGTGATAAGGCAGGGCAGAGATAGAATCATGGCCCTTTTGGTTGGAGGATCCAGAGAGGTAGGAAGTGACTGTGGCTGCTCCCTTACTTCTCTAATCTTCCAGGTTTTAACCGATATCTGACTCCTGGTTTTTACTGATAAGATTAATTAGGTTTATGTTTCAATTTTCTAATACAATGATTAAAATTAAAATATTTAAGTCAGGTTCAGCAGTAGATGGCTATCATCCCAAGAGGTGGGAAGTAGAGTCAGGAACATGAAGAGTTAATTTAAAGCCAGCCTTGGCTACATTAGCAAGTTAGAGACCAACCCAGGTTACAAGAGACCCATTCTCTGAAAACAAAAAACAGGAAAGAATAAATAAAATTAAAGTATATAAACTTACAATTAACAAGTTACATATAAATGTAACAAACACTGCAAAACCTTCACTTCATAATTATTTTATTACTTTTGTGAGGTTAGCTTGAGTTCACTGATGGCTGCTATATGGAGAAGCACTTTGAGGAGTGTGCTGGAGCAGAAAACAAAGCTTAAGATTCTCCAGTTAAGAAAGTGACCAGGAAATGCACAGTGAATTTAAAGGTTTCCATGACGAACGTTTACATCATGAGTACCACCAGAGACTGAACTACCTCCCAGTGGCAGCAGCCATGCTGCAGCTCAGCGAAGACAGTGCTCCCACTGCTGACAAGATAAAGCCCTGGCCCCTCACCTGCTAATGGAAAAGAAAATAGCAGACAACATTCATCTTTGTCAAATACTTTGTCACTTTTAGCTTCATATTAAGAATACAGAAGTTCAGCAAAAGTCAGCAAAAGCATTAGAAATCACGAAACAATGCACGAGATATTATTTTGTGTGCCATTTGTTGTATCAATAAAACACATTTTAAGTTTATATGCACGTGTGTATATCACATACATTGTATGAATATTCCCTAAGTACCCGCGGGAAGCCAGTTTATCTGCATAGTGTTGATAGTTGACCCTTTCACACTGCCTCAGTTTATCCAGTGGTTGCCAACATTTCCCCTCCTCCGTTGTCTCATTTGAGTAGTTCTCATCAAGATGAGGAAGACAGTCAGTCGGTCCCTTGTCAATTATCTCAGCTGTCTTAGAGCCCTGATTCAGGAGCCCTGAGATGTTGGCTACCGAATTTCAAGAGTTCCATTTTCCTTCCTACCCTTCCTGCCACAGTGGTCTTCAAACTGATTGGATTGGTGCAGGAGGTGTAGTTAGAGGATAGTGGGCCTCTGTGGAGATGGACTCCTTCTCTGGGTTTGATGCATAGATGTTTCTTCTGAGCTCACAAAGCAGGATCTGTTAGCACGTGTGTTTTCTATCAGATGAAAATACGTCTCCTCAGGAGAAAAACGAGATCACTCAACTAAGTGAAGCGAGCAGACATGAGGAGCAGGTAGTCTCCCGCCAGTGTGGGTCCTCCTGCAGGCTCTGCGGCCCGCTGCCGTTATTCTCTCTTCCCAGTCTGAAGAGCCACCAAACTCCAGTGCTCAAGGATGACTGCCTTGTGATAACATGAACCAACTCTCTCCTGAACTAGCACAAAGCGCTGCCTCAGTGTGCCTGCCAACTTCCCGAAACTGCACAAAACCGTGTGTAATTGTGTTGAAGAGCGCCTTTGCCCTGGAACAGGGTTCATGACTATCATCAGATTCATGAAGGAACTATACATCCATGAAATCTCACCAAAGTTCATGTAAATCAAAACAACAACAACAAAGCTGTGTGCTGCAATTTGCTTAGCGTCTTTTGCTCTAGTCTCAGAGTAACTACACGCACCTGAGGAGACATGTGAGTCTGTCTTTACCTGATTTTTAACCTGGATTTGAGGCCTTCCTCTAAGTTTTAAATCCCAAAGGAACTTTGGGTTTTCATTTGATTTCTTCTTTGCTAGTTTCTTCACATACCCGCCTATTTGTGTATGTGTGATATTGTTGGCACATTTCTCAAGATAGCCTAAATTAGGAGGCATTTTTTATTCTCTTGATTTATGAAATTTTAAGGAAGATGAGCATCTAAGAAATCAGTGTCTTTATTCTACCAAAACTTTCAAAAATGGCTTCTGCGTATCTTTAGAAACAACTTGAAAGAAATAATATTAGGTATTAAGATCCAGTTTGAATCGAGACCCAGTGACACACGTCTGTTGTCCTAGCATACTGAAAATGGAGACAGGAGGATGGTGGTTTGAGGCTGGCCTGTGTGTACTATCCAGTGAGACAAGTCTCCACAATTTTTTCCCTATTTCTCAGACGTTTTAAAATTACTTACAAACAGGCTTCCATGCTAAGAGGCCAGGTTATGAAATAGGAAGATTCATTATTGAGGTCAAATTAAAGCTGGACTCAGTACGAGTGAGGAAAGAGTAAGCATATGAAACCTATTTTGTTCTGTTGTGATGTTAGCTATCAAGCAGAAAAATAATTGAACTTGATGAAAAGCAAAATAAAGTGTTCCCAATACTACGCATTCAATATCTTTACTTCAGGAGAAGCTAAAGCAATTTCAGGGGGTTATTTTTGTCTAAAAAGTAATTTATTGCTTGGGTAAGCATGACACATGGGGTTTTGTGAGCCCTGCTCACCTGGCTGGAGCAATATTATATCAGCCTTTGTAGTTTTGGTTCATTGTACCTATGGTACTAAAAAGAATTCTTTGAATCTCCCCTGGAATATAATGTGTACAGTAGTATAATAAAATGCTTTCATTGAAAGTAAATTTGGTTTGAAATTTAAGTTTTTTAGAACTAAAACACTACCTCCTCAGACCTAAGAGACAACATTATAAATATCCTAAAGTGAATCAGCTCTGCTTAAGGCTTATACATGAATACAGCTAAACTAATGAACAAAGCTTCTGATAAGCACATGGAAGCTAAAACTAGGAAATGAACTGGACCATTTTATGAAGAAATTTACTACTTTCATTGTGTTTGATTACTTGAAATTTAATGTTGCCTCTCAAAACCCACATAAGTCATTAAGTTGCCATCTGACAACCATTAATTGCCACAAAGAAAGAAACTCTACCCCCGGCTTCAAGACTGCAGCTTGTACATATGGGTAGTTGGGTAGTCTGACTTTTAAGGTTAGCTCCGCTTCTTGGAGTATACTTATCTTCATCAGTCTCTCTTATTCTATTAGCTACATTAATTTAAGTGTATACTGGGCTAGGTTGATAGATAAGCATAATGCTGAAACCATATTGAGACACAGATGAGAAACAGAGAGAGAGAGAATAAGGTCAGTAGGTGTGGGCACAACAAGATGAAGCAATTGCCCCCTTAGTGTTCCTTACAATACTCAAATCTTCATTGTAGTTTCTCATGATGCATCTGATAACCAGGGAAACTTAAACCCCAAGAAACAGAGATTTGGAATAGCACTACGGAAGTTACTATTTTTGTTAACTACACAGATGTAGCATGAATCTTAAAAGTTCTTATTAATAAAATCAAACCTGAGCCAGGTATTGGGGTGAACGCTGGAAGATCAGAGAGACAGAACAGGCCACAGCCACCTCACCTCACCAGTTCCTCAGCTGATCCTGTTTCCTCAGACTGGAAGCCTCTGAGTCCTCATCCAGAATGAATCTCAGCTAAACTGCTGCTTGAAAGCCTGAAAGCTTAACCAGCCAAATGCTTAGCCAGTCAAATGCTTCTAGTTTCTGGTCTTCACACCTTATATATCTTTCTGTTTTTGCCATAACTCCCTGGGATTAAAGGCTCACTTCTTGGGATTAAAGGCATGTGTCACCATGCCTGGCTGTTTCCAATGTGGCCTTGAATTCACAGAGATCCAGAGGGATTTCTACCTCTGGAGTGCTAGGATTAAAGGTGTGAGTGCCACCATTTTCTAGCCTTTGTATCTAGTGGCTGTTCTGTCTCTAACCCCAGATAAGTTTATTAGGGTGCACAATATTTTGGGGAACATGATACCACCACATTTCCCCTTATTTTGTCTAAAATTAAAAAAAGCTTATAACTAATACAAGAAAAATTATATCCAATAAGTATATACAATGTACACAGTCAAGATTACATTAATGATGTCCAGTCCATTAACATTTGACAGATTCAGACAAAAAACTCCATTAATATATAACAATGTCCAGTCCAGTAACATTTGATAAACTCAGACAAAAAAAATCCATTACTTATTCTATTTAAAACAAGTAGTTCCTTTTTAAAAGCAGATTCAAAAATTGACCTTTTTATCTTATCATATTCATATTCTCTCTTTTTTCTTTTCATAAAAGTTTCAATAATCTACCTTTTGTCATTTTTATATCTTCCCCTTTTTCTTTTCAGTTTAGATTCAGTTATCTACCCATTTATCCTATTATTTCTTATCTTTTTTTTTTCAGAGTAGAGTCAATGATCTACCTCATATCTATATTCTCTTCTTTCCTTTTCTTTCTTTTTTTTTCAAACAAAAACTTTGAATCTAATCTCCTTGTTCAGCTTTTTTCCTAACCATTAACAATTAACAACTTGTCCCCAATCATCATAAACAATGACAATATCCATAACTCATTAAACAACCAAAAACCTCCCATCCCACCTCTTGGGAATGTGGGCATTGTTTTCTTAAAATTACTTCCTGCTTTCTGGGGGTGAAGACTGCTGTGGATATCACTCTGTATCAATAAAGCACTGATTGGCCGGTAGCCAGACAGGAAGTATAGGCGGGACTAACAGAGAAGAGAAGAGAGGAAACAGGAAGGTGAGAGGGAGACTGGCTGGAGCCGCCAAGAGGAGAAGAAAGATGTAAAGTGCCGGTAAACCACGAGCCACGTGGCAAAGTAGAGATTAATAGAAATGGGCTAAATATAAGAATCAAAGCTAGACAATGATAGGCCTGAGCTAATGGCCAAGCAGTTTAAATAATGTAAGCGTCTGTGTGTTCATTTTATGAATGGGTTCGGTCAGGGAACCAGGGACTGGCGGGACTTGGGAGCTGGAGACTGGCGGGACTTGGGAGCTGGAGAGAAGCTCTCCAGCAACAGAAGACATCTTTAGGGAATCCTGAAAAGAAAATTTTTGGGTTAATTGTCAAGTCCTGTATCATTTGTCCAGTTGCTGCATAATGAGAAAGTGCAGGGCTTGTTTCAAGTCCTTGTTCAAGTAGCTTGTCAGGCTGGATCATCTCAGCTAGCCATCTTGAAATTGTCCTGAATAGTTTGTAGCCCAAAGTTGATCTTTCCATGGTGTTAATCGGCTTCATGGCTTTATCATAATCCATGTGGAATCATCTTTGTGGGGTCCCATCATCTTTTTGAAGATTTCAAAGTTGCTGTTAGGTGTGGTCATGGTTCCCTATAGTTTTTTTTTTTTTAACCTCCTCTGTGGTTTGGAGTAATCACAGTCTGATAAATGTCTGTCTCTTGGAACCATGAACATTCTTCCCTAGAAGAGAAAATCTTCACAGCAATTTCTCCCCAACATTTGTCTTGCCAAACTTTTCCAAAATGACCTTTGCCGATGCTTTCTTGTAACACGATGGTCCTGGCAATTCTTCTCTGAACAAGCAGCGGTAAACCCTTTGTCCCAGGTAGCAGCGTCACCACAGTCACCAACACGATGAGAAACAGCCAGGAACTCGGAGCAACAGTCGCTGCCTCCATGATCCCACTGCCACCATTTGTGGCTGGGCCCTGGCCAAAGCATCTCCTTAGCAAGCTTCCTAGGCCAGCTTCAAACTCAGGATCCTCCTGCCTCTGCCTTCTTCAGTAAATCCAACCGGTGTGCTTCACCACAACTGGCTGAGGGTAGCTCGGGTCTGAGCTGGGGCCCGCGAGGCCACAGGCAAGTAGCTTTTCCATGAATTCGTACCATGAACGCTAATTGCCATAAACCAAACAATGAAATGTAAAACTGAGCTTAAGACTGTAGGAGTCAGAGGGGATGAAGGTCACCAGGAGAACATGGCCCACTGAATCAACTAAGCAGGGCTCATGTGTTCACAGAGACTGAAGTGATAAGCACTGGGCCTGCATGAGTCTGCACCAGGTCCTCTTACGTTACGACTGTTATCTTGCTGTTTTGTCGGACTCCTAACAGAGCGAGAGGGTGTGTCTCTGACTCTTTTACCTGCTATCGAGACTCTTTTCCTCCTGTTGGGTTGCCTTGTTCGCCTTGTCAATAAGTATTTTGTTTCATCTGACTCTTGGAGACCTGATCCTTTCTGAAGAGGAAATGGAGTGGGAGTAAATCTGGGAGTGGCAGGGGCCTAAGAGGAGTGTAGGGAGAGGAAACTGTGGTTGGAACCTAAAAACAAAAACCAAACAAAATGAGCTTGGCACCAGTTAAGTAATTCTTGTATGTGACGACTCCTTACCAAAGGCTTTATGGATACTGAAGAGCCTGTGAAACCCTACACACTCATGCATAGATAATCAGTAAAGAGTTAGAATGCTGTCACCTTTGTACTGCTGGAGAGAACATTATGAGTAGATGACACACACACAGTTTGTCAGGCTTAGTACAGTTACTCATGAAGTGTACCCAAATATCAATAAAAAGGAAGTATGGCCAGGCATAGTGGACACGCCTTTAATCCCTGCATGGGTAGAAAGAGTTGAGAGGGTCTCTGTGAGCTCAGGGCCAGCTTGGTCTACACAGCTTATTCTAGGCCAGTGAGGAATACAAAGACCCTGTCTCAAGCAAAACAAAATGAAACAAAAGCCAGTAACAAGCAAACAAAAAAAGAATCACAAACAATAGCATTCCAACTGTTAGGAAGTCAATCTTCCTGATAGAGGAGGACCGTGAGATCTTCCATTGCTGGCAGGATTTCTGCTAGAAGCCTGCTGAATTGTCCTCTGGTGGGTGACTCCTCCCTCATTTTCATTTGCAAGCTTGTGCTTCTGTGAAATATCAGCTCAGCCAGCTTAATAGCCCTGGTTACCTTCTCTTTTTGTTTATAAATAAATGTCTCACTAAGCTAGAAAAACTATCTTGAAATCTTTCTTACAGTGTTTCCTGGGGCACAGCATCCACATAGGGTGCAGCATCCATAGTTAGACCTAGGCATCCACCTGGGGGGCAGCATCCATAGTTAGTCCTAAGCATCCACCTTCATGCTTTCTCTTTCTATTCCTTGATTTGAGCCTTCTACCTTGTTCTTAGATGAACCTAGATGAACACTAAAGATACCTCAGGCCCAAGTAACAGGAGCTCATAAGGCTGTACCAATTCAAGCTGAAGTGCAAAGGAGACCAAACGTTGATCTTGAAGTATCTGTCTGGTGAAAAACGCTCTACTACACTCTACATTGAAAACCCTCCTCTTTTCAAACCCCAACTCTATCTTTTCCACTAGCCTTCAAATCTGAGTTTCTTTCAATCACCTTCAAAAATGAATGAAAATGAGAAATGCAAAATAATGAAAGACAGTAAGAAGAAAAGTATGCACATCAAGGTCTGATTGGACTAGGTCTAAAACACCTAAAATGAAAATTATTTAATTAAAAATACCAAATCATAACTTTCAGAATTTTGGGGGGGATTAGTTTTGTAGATAGCTGATTGTCCTTTGGTTATAAAATCATTATGAAAACACCAAATGAGTCATATTGCTTGCCTTAATCCATACAGCTATAAACATAGATACATGGTGAGGGACAGGGCAGGGGACTTAGATTTTTTTTTAGCATGTATATGAGTGTACATTTTCATATACATATGGGTGTATGTCTTTGTGGGGTATGTATATGCATGTGTGCATGTGGGTGAGAGGCTGGCGGTCAACCTCAGTGTCATTCCACAAAAGCTACCCACGTTGCTTTTTGAGACACGGTCTCTCATGTGGATGTGGGGTTCAGCTCCCTAATGTGGGGATTACAAATGCATATGACCATGCCAGGTTTTTATTTATGTGGGTGCTAAGAAATAAACTCAGGTTCTCCCACTTGGGTGTTGTCTTAGTCATGGTTTCTATTGCTGTGAAGAGACACTATGAACATGGCAACTCTTATAAAGTATTCAGTTGAGGCTGGCTTACAGCTCAGAAGTTTAGTCTATTGTCATCATGGCGGGAAGCATGGCAGCACACAGGCAGACATGGTGACTGGAGAGCTAGCTGAGAGGTCTACATCTGGATGGGCAGACATAAGGAAGACAGTGAGACACTGGGCCTGGCTTGAACATCTGATACCTCAAAGTCCACCCCCAGTGACACACTTCCTCCAACAAGGACACACTTACTTCAACAAGGCCACGCCCCCTGAAAGTGCCACTCCCTATGGGCCTATGGGGCCATTTTCATTCAGACCACCACAAGTGGTAAGCACTTTTCCAAGGAAGCTACTTCCCTAACCCAACAAATTAAAAATTTCACTCGGATATCATAATTTCAACTGGACAGTGACAGTTAACGAACGCCAATTTTGAATTATTTAAAAAGCAGAGGATAATAGGCTTGTTGGATGCAATTTTATAGAATCAGAAAATTGTGAATGAACTGTAGATACAGTTCAGAGAAATTCAAGCAGAAATGCTACTGATCTCACACTCGTCACACCGCCGCTGGTTAGCACCATTGCTTTGACGGGTTGAAGGGATTTGTCCTCTGTTAACCTGAGCTTCGTGAGTTGAGAGGCCTATCTTTCTTTACATGCAGAGGTCTACAAAAAATGTAACTCAACAAGTATTGGTGCAGTTCCTTAACTTACTGTTGAATGTTAAGGAACTGTTCTCAGGTGAAACTTTACCTTCAAATGACTTCTGAAGGTGTTTATAAAACACATACCCAGCCCCACCCCCAATAGTCTGCACACAAGACTAGACTTTACAAGTTCTACAAATTGATAGAAATTTCCATAACGATGGATACATATGTAAATATAAAGACTCCCTAGAAGCAATCTTGTCAATGCCGGGAACAAGGCAAGGATAGCTACTCAGCCATGATTAGAGATTTTAGCTAATCCTATCAAAAAGGAGAAAATAAGAAGTATAAAAATTGGAAAAGAATGAAACTATTTAATTACAAACACTATGTTGGTAATCTAAAACCCAAGATAATGCTAAGGCTAGTACAAAATCTAAAAATAAGGAAGTAGACATTCAATTAACATAAAAATCAATATTTTGCAGATAGAAACAACAACCACTTAAGCTATATAATTTAAGAAATGAAATATTTGGAAATCTTAAGGGAAAAAAATGTGCTAAATTTACTTACAGAAAAGGTTTAAAATGTTCTTATATTCAGAAAGTAGACCTGAAATAGTTGAAAGACATTCCTTGTTTTTGGAAAGAAAAACTTAAAACAAAAAACCCACAAATTTCTTTAAAACTAATATTTAATATGATTTCAATAAATATAATCTGAAATTGATGAAGACAGATTAATCATAAAGTTCATGTGGAAGAATGTTAAGTATTCTAAATAAAGAAAATCTAATGAGTTGAGGCTAGCTTTACATGATGTAATTATACCATAAAACTTCCATAATTAAGAGATGCAGTGTAGATGCATGAATAGCGAGACCACTGGAATGTCAGACCCAGAAACAGATCCAACTACATATAGAATATAGGAAACGAAAACCATACCAACTTAAACAAGTTGAACAAATGATGGATTTTTAAGAAAATATATTCAAATTTTAGACTTTGAGAAGAAAGACAAGATTAGACTCATACTTCATCCATACAAAAGAGATCCTTAAATCCATCTGGTATCTAAATATGAAACATTAAATTGCACAATAACTCAAGGAAAACTTGAATAAAATTTATTTAAAACATGAGTGTAAATTAAACTAATCAGCTTTAAGATTTCTAATCATTAATAGAAAATATTTTTCTTTGTGGTCCTTATTGCTGAAACCTTGACCTCTTCTCATAAGAACAGGAAAATCCAGCAAAAGGTGTCTGGGGGTTGAACCCTGAAGTCAACTACGGGACCAGCTAGAGTGTCCACTTGGACTGGGAAAGCTGTGTGTGTGAGTGCAGCCTGTTTCTACCCTCACAGTGTTACTCATTTCACTCCGATAGCCCTTCAAAACTAGAGCCTCTAGCACGTTTGTCTAGTACTAAGAGACCCTGTGTAGCATTTCCTATAATCTTTTTGCCATAACATTGTATACTGCCCCTTTCTTCCCCATACCATTAATTACTGACTGAGGACCTGTTGTGCAATAACCCAGATTTTGATGGTCATCAAATCAGCTTCTCCAGGTGTTTGTACTTCTTTGTATATGCTATGTGTATCCTGATGTGATAGGAGCCCTTGTTTTGCATGCTGTCTCTATTACTGTGAAACTTTGTCAGCCCACACCACGGAGTCCCTCCTTTCTGACCTGTGTGAGCATGTACAGTAAGTGCACACTTTGGTCCCTTTTCCCACCACTGTGACAGAATTCCTGACTAAGGCAGGTTAAGGAAGATCAGTCTTGGCTTGTGGTCTGAGGGGGTAGAGTCCATCATGGCAGGAAAGGCGTGGCGTGGAGTGTGAGATGGCTGGTCACACAGCTTCTACAGTCAGGAAGAGAAGCGAGATGAGTACTCAGCTTGCTAGCTCCTTTTATCTGGTCTGGGACATCAGTCCTCCAAGTGGGTTTTCTTCTCTCACAGGCACTCCTAGAGGTGTCTCCTACTAACAATGAAGACACCATTACATTGAGAAATAAGTTTAGGCTGTTTAATATTATAGTATGTTCTCTCCTGACTGATGTATATATCATTTTTAACATTCTTAGTTGAAAAAATATTTGTGGAGTCAATATCATGTTGTAGGCATTGTGCTGGGGAATACAGAGAGATAGCAATCCTGGTTTTCCCAATATTACGATAGAGCCCATTTAGTGCCACAATATGTTGTGAGATCCAGGAGGCAATGTGAACAATAAATGGGAGAGCCCAAATGAGACCGCAACTTGAGGCGAGCCTTCTCAGCTGTTTGAGGCAGCTGTTTATGAGTCCAGTTATATTGTAGGAGTAAAAGTTAGCTAGAAAAACAAGGGGCTGGGAAGGAAAGTTACTTAGGCAGTCAGAACATGAAAAGAGAAGTTCAGATGTATGAGGCACAGGATGCCCTGATGACTCACCAATATATAACAATATACAGATTAGTATTTTGATATTTTGTTTATTGTAGCTGGGACTATCAGGCAGGAAGTCAGTTCAAATAGGAGCTAGCGCATGACGTAAGGCAAATTATCATTTTATTTCTCTGTGTCCTGTTTACCCACTCTTAAAGATGAAAGTACTGACCTGCTTCACAGAGATGTCATCTAATTGATACTTAGAGTTGCTCTGAAAACATCAAGCCCCTTTCAAGTATGAAGTAGCAGCACAACTTTCTTGTGAACCATGCTGATGAAAGACAACATAGTTTTTAAATCTTCAGGCTTGAAGAGGGTAGTTGTTCTCTTCCTCTAGCGTGAAAGGAATTTTTACTGATGTCTCTTTAATGATCTCAGTCTGAAGTGGATGGAAAAGGTATGATGGCCCCGTGAGAAGAACTTCACAGAAGACAGGAAACTTTGAAAGTTCACAACACTGGGAAGAAGAAGCACAAAGGTACCGTATTGTTCTCTTTCAAACTCAGATGCCAATGGTAACAGTGGTGGTATCTGGAAAGATCAATAGGAAAGCAGAGAGTTAGTGGGCATGTCCTTTTTTTATTACTATGTACAAGACAGTCACATTTAAAAATATTTTAACTTTATTTTTAATCATGTATAAACGTGTGTGTGTGTGTGTGTGTGTGTGTGTGTGTGTGCCTATGAGTACAGGCGCCTGTGATTCCAGAAGAAGGCATCAGATGCCATAGAGCTGGAGTTACACAGGCTGTTGTGAGCCTCCTGACAGGAGCTCTGGAACCAAACTCAGGCTCTCTATCAGAGCAGTACACACTCTTGACTGCTGGCCCAACTCTGCAGCCCTCTGAGTCACATTTTTAATAGTCCAGTCATAGGCACACCTATAGTGTAGAAATGAGAATGGTAGATGATATTTACAGAACATTTACCACATGCCAGCACTAGGCTAAGAATTTGATTTTTTTATTCCATCTAATCTTTAAATTCATGACTGATAATAGATATATCCATGAACATACTTATATGTTAATTTATAAATCCTTAATTGAAATGTGGCAGAATGTAAGTGTGTATTTTCCTTACTTTCCCTTATGTATAGACTGCACAATTATCTTATTGGTATGATTTTATGAAGACTGAAGATTTCATTTAATCATGCTGTATTGACATGTAATTTATTTATTTATCACCTACTTCCTATAGAAAAATAGCTTTTGATCTCTACAGATTTACTTACTTCTTAGAAGCTCTAACAAAAAATTAGTCTAATGATTAGTAGATGTTATCAAGGGTCAGGAATTACCAGAATGAGAAGTTGGGAGAAATTAAACAGGGAAAAGGTAAGGCCCAGAGTTTAGCATCTTTATTGGTTCAAAGGGCAGTCAACCAAAATGCAGAATGGGGTTGAAAAAGGCATAGTAATTGGGAATAGAAAGAAAAATAAATCTTAAAAAAGGGAAAGATTCAACCTTGAATTTGAATCATGACACTGGTTAGAGGAAGAAAAACAAACTCAGGAGGCCAGTGACCACACCACACCACAAGTGCTGGAATCTGGGATTTCATTTAAACCCCAGATTCATTTACTCTCTCTCTCTGTCTCTCTCTGTCTCCCTCTGTCTCTCTCTGTCTCTCTCTGTCTCTCTGTCTCCCTCTGTCTCTCTGTCTCTGTCTCTCTTTTTCCTTTGGTTTGTAAGTTCACGTACATATGTGTGGATGACACAAAATCAACCTTAGGTGATATTCGTCAAGAGCCATCCACCTAGTATTTTGAGACAGGGTCTCTCATTGCTTGGGAGCCCACCGGTTAGGCTAGGCTGGCTGGCAAGTCCTAGGGATTTGCAAGGCAAGTGCTTTCTTTGCTGATTGTATCTCCCCAACCCTGAAATCCCAGATTGTCTAATCCACAGCCTTCCTGCATCTTTCAGCTTTATGATAATGCTGTGTGCTCCATGCTTTGTTACTGCAGCAGCCTTGGTAGGGATGACTTTCTAGAATCCTTACAGAGCATCCTAGATGTAGGTTTGCTTTTTTTGTTTTGTTTTGTTTCTGGTTTCATTTTGTTTTGAGATTTATGACTGAAAAGAATTGTTAGGATGACTGTAGAGGCCTGGAGGTGGCATTGCTTGGCACCTGGTCGGCTATGGAGGATTTGTGAGTTCAAATTCCAACCTCATTGCTCACTGACTGTGCTCCTTTGGGAAATTACTCAAACTCTGCACAGGTTTCTTTATCTGTAAGATAGAAACAAGAATGATGTCTTGCTCAGGGAATTTAAACAAAAAGATGAAATGACACAGAACTGTAAGTGTGTGGAATACTGCCCCTCACACAGGAGGTATCCATGCCAGCTTGTAATAGTCCATCTTAAAGGACAGGAAGCTATTCGGATTAGCTATGGTGCCTAAAAGGCAATGGGGTGGGGTGGGGGGATGAGATCCTGTAAGACAGACAAAACCAGCTCAGTGAAGAGGTAATGAAGAGGCACTTTTAGGCAAGCCGATTTAATGAATGAGGCACACTATCCAAGTGTAAGGAGTGAATGAATGCAGCCTAGCCATGCAGAAACATCTAGGGGTAAGCAGGAAGCCTGCTTTGCTTCTCTGTTCTGCTGAGTTTGGAGGCAGTTGGGATACAGGAGTATCACAGAAGATGAACACATTGGAAGCGTGCTTGGGGAAAGTTAAGAGAAATGGAGGCAGGCTATAAAAGAAAGACTGACCGTGTGTCTTCTCAAGTGGAGAATATAGATTTAAACCGATGACATGAGAACAAGGGGGCGCTATTTGAGGTGAGGAAGGGAGGACCGGAGGGGGAGGGGACACAAGACAGGGTAAGGAGGATGAGCAAGCACAGACTACAGTGATTTACAAGTATGGAATTCCCATAATTCAGTCCATTATTTTGTATCCTAACTAAAATAGAGGAGAGAAAAACCCAGGTTGAGCCTAATTCGTCCTCGGGCAACTGGCCGCTGGTCTGTGAAGATAATAATGGAGATGAGGGAAAGGAGCGTCAGAGGGTTTTATGGAAGAGGATGGGCCTAATGAGCAGTGGGTGGAGAGCATGAAAATGAGGAAGTAGTCAAGTCGTGGAGGAAGGTGAGGTCATCCTAGGAGGCAGGAAAGAGTCAACAGTGGTTTTCCTCCACTGGCTGCTTTACAGATCAGCCAGGTGCAGGGCCAGAGCCAAAGGCTATTCAGGCAGCACACATGTACACCTCAGGATTCTGCAATCAAAGTGGCAGGAAGTCGCTAACTTCTAAATCCTCAGCTCAGATACTCTTGATCTTGAAACCAAACCACCATATGCCCAGAGAAAGGTGAGGTGGGGCCCATGAGACATGTGGGAGGTAAGAGGCAGGAAGATTTCCACACTGTGATGTGGTTATAAAAAAAAAAAAAAAAAAAAAAAAGGTTGGAAATGAAGCTGTTCACTGTTTGTTAAGCCGTGTGGGTTTTGTTCTGACCACTCTGTTAATTTCAGGGGTTTAGCTAAAGGTATAGTTTTAGAGAAACCTAGGTATCAACTGCCCAGACCTTACCACTTAGTTCGTTCAGGTTTGGGCAGTGGTCCTATCATGGCAGAGAAGCCTCTGGCCCTAGTTTGTGAGTGTAAGAAACAGCAAATCCAACAGGCTATGGCTGGAGGAGTGGTGCATTTATAACATGATTTATAACATGAAACATTCTAAATAACTTGACCTTTGGTGTAGTGTCTTCCTTTGCTAAAATATTTAAAGACTTCCCCAGAGATTGTTTTGATTCTCATAGTCCAATATGCCTCCTACTTTTTGGTAGAACTTCAAACCTGTAGAGACATAACTTCTCTGGATAAAGGACAAATGAACTCCACAGTGAAGGGCTTGTGTGTACACGTTAAATATGAGATGTGCAGGCTGACAGGCTGACGGCTGGCCTTGATGCTTCATTTTGAGCCCAATTCCAGTCTCGACTCTAGGTGGCAGTTTACTCCACCACTTAGGCTCTTTAAACAGGCAACAGATTCATTCACAGTTTTTTCATGAATGCATAATTTTGTGTAAAAATTAGTTCCTGGCTCTCAGGATCTGTTAAAAATAGGTTTGGTTTTCAGAATAAAATCATGGCTCGAGGTACAGGTTTTCCATGTATCTTATCATTCTTGGTTTCATCAACTCGATAGGATAAAGCAGAAGAGAACAGATAAAGATGAATGTTTTAGCCATATTTTTTTTTTTTGAAGAATGTAATCCGCTTAAGCATGGCAATAGTTCTCTGTCAAAGCTGGCTTCCATCACGCAGAGGAGAATTCAGTCTGAATGATTCCTCCTTGAATGTGTAATGTTCACAAATATTGAGCCTGTTCAGAACTCTTCATTTTTTTGAGACTGTTTAGGATATAGATTTGATTGAAGGAAAACAGTTCTGCAAACCAACCAACCAAAACGACAATGACTGTGTTTCTTTGTATCTTTTTTTCTATAGATAGCCAAAGTTAGAGTTTAGATAGCAGAGACACAGTCGTGCCGCACCATCCAAACAATGCTTCCTCACACACTCACATCGAAACACATTTGTATGCTATGTACTTGTTATTTTTATAAGGGATTTAAAAATAGAATATGCGAGAAGATAACTCTTTAGCCCATGAAGAAGAAAACACAGGTACGACCTGGCGGCCAGCTTACCTGACATACTGTGCTTTTAAGATTTTTGTTGTTGTTGTTTGTTTTTTTGTTTCAGTTTTTCAAGACAGGGTTTCTCTCTGTAGCCCTGGCTGTCCTAGAGCTAGCTCTGTAGACCAGGCTGGCCTCGAACTCACCTGCCTCAAGGTGTGCACCACCACATTGCACTTCTAAATAAGAAGCATGGCATGCCATGCTCCTGAGTATTCCCAGAAGTCACAACATTGGATTCTGAAGTAGTCTGAGTAGATGGTAGCTGGCCTGCTGGAGAGTCTGGCCGCCTGACAAGTCTCCTTTTATGTGCTTGTTCTGTACATAGACCCTGGTGATATGAGCACTCACTGTCCAATAGGAAGTAACGTGCTAACCTATCCCAGCCAATAGACTCCCACTGTATAAGTGGTTGGGCACCTGCAACAAAGAAGATGCTGTTCCCTGAGTGTTTTTTCTCTGCACCTTTTACTGACCCATGGGCATTGTGGTCTTGTGTGTGTGTGTGTGTGTGTGTGTGTGTGTGTGTGTGTGTGTGTGTTGGTGTGTGTGTGTGGGGATGCCCCAGTAGTGACAGCAAACATCTATCACGAAAACTTTTCATTTTAGAATTTTTTCAGTTTTAGTATCAGCAGGAGAAACAAATACATAAAGGATTTAAACTTCACCTTAAAAATAGGATTTCTTTAAATGAAGGATAAAAATACAGTATTTTTGAATGAGAAATAAGATTATGTTGTGCACAGTGCCTGGCACACAGCATCCTGCACACTAGTTTTTCTTATTCATATTGTTCTATATTTCATAACTATATGATTCAATTAGAATCTCAAGGAGCCTGGCTAATGTGTCAAACTCCTGGGAAGCTTTTATTTGTAAGTTGCATGATTGGACTTGTCCTGTTCCTACGCCCTCCTCTATGTAAAAGGAACACTAAAAAGCTCCGTACAACAAAGGGCACCATCATTTGAATGAAGAGGCATCCTACAGAATGAGAAAAAAATATTTACCAGCAATACATCTCTTAGAGGATTAGTACCTAGAATACACACACACACACACACACACACACACACACACACAAAACAAACAAACAAAAAAAACTAAGAAAACCCTACCCATCAGAAAGACAAACAACCCAATTCGAAAATGAGGTATGGAACTAAACTGAAAGTACTCAACAGGAAACAGAAGTGGCTGAGAAACACTTTCAAAAATGTTCAGCATTCTTAGACATGAAAATGCAGCTTAAAACCACTTTGAGATTTCATCTTACCCAGATGTTGTCAAGGATGCAGGAAAGGGGAACACATATCCACTGCTGCTGGGATGTTGTTGTCATTATGGATATCAATGAGAAGATTTCTCAAAAAGTTGAAAACAGATCTATCATAAGATCAAGCCATACCACTCTTAGGTATACATCCAAAGAGCCATATCCATGTCCATTGCTGCTCTATTCATAATATACAGAAAATGGAAATAGCCTAGATGCCCATCAACTAATGAATACATAGAGAATATTCCATTTAAATGTTTATAGAGGTCAAGAAGTTAGGAAGGGTCTGTGTATATGGGACTTCTGTGAAGGGAGACAGAACACACTACTATAAAAGGTTAAAGGGGAATAATAGAATGAGAGGGATAAATGAGGTGGGGCCTGGAAGGACAGGGTAAAGCAGGAATTACAAGTAGGGATAACTAACACTGAAGACATTTCTAAAAAGACATATGGAAATGTATTGCTGTAGAAATATCTTAAAAGATATACATAAATGGAGTTACCCTATAATGAGACAACAATGCCCCTACTAGATACAACAGGCTAACACATAACTAAACCACTGTCAGGAATTGATTACCTCTTTTGGAGTTGTTGGCTATTGAGGGCCTCTAGATTCCTCCAAAAACTATAGGCTATTGTCAGTGTCCTTTGTTACCCTCCAGACTTGATGATAAGACCCTATTGCTGAAGACATCACATACTTGTATCCTAGAACACAGAGAAATCAAGCTTGATACTCAGCTAGAGGCTTCAACTGCTTGGCTAGCTTTCGAAGTATTGGACGGTAGTATGCATGCTACCAGAGGAGAGAAGTAATCGCTAAGCTGTAAACTTTGCAAGCTGCAACAGTGACCTGCTTGGGAAGACATGCCCTCTAGTGCAATAGCGGCATGAACGTTTCAGGAATAACTAACCACTTATTGATTAGACTTAAAGGACTCTCTACAAGCTGAACACCATATCTGGTACCAGTTTTGGGGCCAAGAATTTGTGACTAGACAGGTCATAGGCCCTAGGGAAGAACCTCCTATTATTACTCTGCTAACTGGGCACAGTATTAAGCCAACTCCTAATGATGTATTATACTCACACATCAGTGCATCTATACAACTGCATCAGAGGAGCTTATTTTTGCAGTAAATGGTAATTAACACAGAAACTCACAACGGACAAAGGGACAGAGAACAAGAGTGTATATAATGCTCATTCTCAAGTGGGCCATCTATATCACATGCTTTCTGTCAAAGGCTCAGGCATCATTTTAGAAGAGGGTGCAGAAAGATTGGAAGAGCTGGAGGCAGAGGATGATCACAGGACACTGTCTTCTGGGCGCGGCAGGTCAGTTGAACATGTAACTGCACAGCACTCAGACAGCAGGCAGAAGCAGTACAAAAGTGACCTCAAGCTAGACAAATGCCAACATGGAGAGCAGAGGTGGGCATCAAGTTCCCACCTACAGCGATTGCTGCTGGGAGAGAAAGACCAGTTTTCCATAAGGGTGAGACCCTGGTGGGCTGAAGCATTCTAGGGAAGGACACATTCCCAAGAGTATATGGGCAGCACACACATGCATGATGGGTTTAAAAAGAAAAGAGAGAGGATGCAAAGTTGGGTGTGTGGGGAAGCAGGGGTGGATCTGGGAGGAGTTGGAGGAAGAGGGCGAATATGATGAAAAATAATTGTACAAAAATTTCTAAGAACTAGTATGAAGAGTTAGACCAGCACCTCAAGGCAGGGTAATGGCTAGACAAGGATTCTAGAATAGGACACGTGCAGAAGGGTATAAAGCTTGGACAACTGGAAAAGGCTGAAATTCAGTGTTGAATGGCCAAGGAGAAAACCCAGAAACCATCTGAGGAAGCCTGCAAAACAGTGGGCAGGGCACCAGAGGAGGTCTACAAAGGAGAATTAGGCTTAGTAGATAGTTTTTGTTGACATTTGGAGTTTTCAGCCTTTCTTAGCTGTTGCCTGAGCACACTGCCTCTGGATGGACAGCCCTCCTGGAATTCTTAAGAGGATTTGCTACACACTATCTTAAACCACCCTTGCTCTCCAATTCTTAGGGGGCTCCTAGATCCCTTTCTGCTTCCCTTCCTCTTAGGGATGTTAGCTGTCTCTTAATACCACCACTGTCATCCAACTGTCCACTACCCTTATTCTCTATGAAATCTCACAGTGAATAACAACTCTCTCAGCAGCACCTCTAAAGGGTCTTTGATCATTCATGACTGAAGACTCCCAGCTCTGTACCAATTTCACAATTTGTCTATTGCTGCTCTTCAGTTAAAACCACAGCTGCAAACTGTTTCCTGACTGTACAGCATGAGCGCATTCCAAATGTCTCATTTGGTAAGTCAGTACTGTTTTGTGTTTTAAAATCTTTAAATTTGCTTTTTATTTTATGTGTGTGTGTGTGTGTGTGTGTGTGTGTGTGTGTGTGTGTGTGTAAAACTATATGTGCTTGTGCATGTGTATGTTCCTCCGGGGGCTGGAGGTGAATGTTGGGTGTCTGTTTTCTATCACTCTCCACTTTGTTTTTTGAAGCAGGGTCTCTCACTGTAGTTGGAGCTCATCTATTGACTATATTGTCTTGGAGCAAGCCTCCAGGATCCTTCTGTCTCTACCTCTCCAGCTTTTTAAAAGCTGTTGATGGTCTGAGAGCAGATGCTTATGCTCGCACAAGCATGTTACTGAACCATTACTTCTACCATAAAAATGTCTGGTGTTTATATACGTTATGCCCAAAGCTTTGTAACCTGCCAGCCCTTTTATGTAAGTCATTATAAATAATAATCTTTATAAACGAATCTTTATTATAGACATTTATTAAGCATTATCTTATTTAATCTTTCTTTTCTTTTCTTTTTTAAAGGTTTTTTTTTTTTTAGATTTATCTATTTATGTTATGTATAGGAGTGCGCTATCTGCATGTACACCTTTATGCCAGAAGAGGGCATGAGATCCCATTATAGATAGTTGTGAGCCACCATGTGGTTTCTGGGAATTGAATTCAGGACCTCTGGAAGAGCAGCCAGTGCTTTTAACCACTGAGCCATCTCTCCAGCCCTTAATCTTCCTTTGCAATGGCCACATGACACATACTATTACTAGCCTTATTTTACCAGTGAAGGTCTTTAGGATTTGAAGTCATTTGTTCCAGGTTATGGGTCCGAGGCATTATGGTAGGAATTTAAACAACTAAGGTGCTTTGCATACTTCTTAACAGATTATTGCAAACTTTTACTGCTCTTTCCTAAAAGTTCCTGGGAATCCTGACTTCCAGTCCTTCTGGCAGGTGGTCTCAGCTTCTGTAGGAATTTGTAGGAAAACGCTAGCAAGCAGAACTATTTACTCCATTATCCACCCCTTAGTGTGTGTGAGAGAATTAGCAGTAACATGTCCTGGTCTTCTTATTATTGCTTTACCATTTCTTCTTGTACCTGTTTTAAAATTTTCATTGTTTTTAAGTGTGTGTGTGTGTGTGTGTGTGTGTGTGTGTGTGTATGCATGCATGTGAGTGCAGGTGCAGATCCCCCTGGAGCTGGACATACATGTAGTTGTCAGACAACTGATGTGATGTGGGTGGTAGGAACTTGGGTCCTCTGCAAGATCAGTACATGTACTTTATTTTTTTATCAAGAGAATTTTTTATTCATTTTACATACCAACCGCAGATCCCCCTCTCTTCCCTCCTCCCACTCCCTCTTCCCCAGCTTTCCCTCCACCCAATCCATCCCCCATTCACTCCTCTGAAAAGGTAAGGCCTTCCATGGGGAGTCAGCAAAGCCTGGTACATTCAGTTGAGGTAGGTGCAAGCCCCTCCCCCTGCATCAAGGCTGTGCAAGGTGTCCCACCATAGGCACTGGGCTCCAAAAAGCCTGCTAATGCACCAGGGATAGATCCTGATCCTACTGCCAGGGGCCCCTCAAACAGACCAAGCTACACAACTGTCTCCCATATGCAGAGAGCCTAGTCCAGTCCCATACAGGCTCCACAGCTGTTGGTCTAAAGTTCATTAGTTCCCACTAGTAGTACATGTTCTTAATCACTGAGTCATCTCTCTAGCCCTTCTGTATGTTTTAAATAACACACTTTTAGTTTTTAAAGTTTAGTATAAATTACATCGCTTCCCACCTTCTCTTTCCTTCCTCCAACTCTTCCCATGCACATATAACCACTCTCTCTAAAATTTATGGCCTCTTTTTCTTTTGATCGTTGTTATATACACACACATGCATACATAAACACACACATATACTCATATATAAATGTGTATATATTCATAAATGCATAAATAAAGCCTGCTCTCTGTATGTTACCTGTGTGTACGTACACTTGGCATTGGATAACCAGTTGGACGGTTCTTCCCTGCAAAAGACTGTCTCACCTGCTCTCAGCAGTCCCTAGTTGCCTATAGGATTGAGGGTTGTTTAGTCTTGAGGTCAGGAGAGCTGTCCCCTTCCATGTTGTCACTTCCAATGATGTCCTCATGGTTGCTTTTCCTCACCTGATCCATCTACAGCACAACTCCTGCAAAGGCTCAGAGATCATTGTAGAAGAGGGGGCAAAGATCTTCAGAGCCAGGGGAACAGGAAGTTTGCTGTAACGTAAGTCTCATCAACATAGTTCAACAAGACCTTCTGTATTTTTTTTTCCCATGAATGGATTCGTGACGTCATTGTTCAGATGGCGAACGCGGGAATCGAACTCGCCACCTCAGTCACCGCGGGCCGGGCGCCTGACCTCAGAGCCACCTCTCCGGGTCGCTGACCTTCTGTATTTTTTAACCTCTCTCTCTACCTGCTCTTTTCTCGTGGGCTCTGAAGGGGATCAAATCTTTATGATCTTATTCAATCAACCATTTAGTTGGCTCCTCCTTGTGTGTATATGTACACAGCAATCACAAGGTAAAACTTTTATATCAAACAAGCATCACTTACATAATGTAGTGATAAAAATATTTGTATTTGCTACTGCTATCCTTTGAAGTATTTCCTCTGGGACGGAAGTTCACTTTCTCTATGGATGAAATCTAGGGTAGGATAATTCTCTGCTTACTTTTTGATGACTAGCTTTGTCACAATCCTGGGCTCCCTGAGCTCGTAAAAGCCTTCATTTTGCAGAAGTGATGCTTTCCTGAAGGGGGGGTGTGTGTCACACTCCATCACAGTGATGAAATCCCTGTTATATGTCAACACAATGAGTGAAACTTTATTTGGCTCATCTTTTCAAAAGCTTCAGCCCATGGTGGTTGGCTCTGCTGCTTTCAGGAATCTGACAAGGCAGAACATGGCAGTGGGGGCACGTGGCAGAGGACCACTGCCCACCTCATGGTGGTTAGGAAGCAAAGAGAGAAAGGAGAGCCCTGGGTCCCAGTGTCCCTCCTAGGCTATACTTCCAGTGACCTAGTTCCATCCCCGTAGGCCTTGTCTCCTTGCATTCTCACCACTTCACAAAAGCACCCCAGGCTGGCAGCAACTTTAGGCAGCTCTTCCTGTCGCTTTCTATAAAACTGGTGGGTTTTCGCGTACTCCTTGAACTTGTATGCCTCTGAGGGAGTTCAAGAGTCAAACTAAAATAGGGAGAATTTAGACCAAGTCTGTGTATGTGTGTGGGACCTATGCTGTATGCACATATGATAAACATATTCAAGTTAAATTCAACTGTCATATAAATGATATATAAAGTTGATACACACATATGCATATATAAATTCCATGTTGTCATATTCTAGTTTCCTTGTTACTTCTCGGATTCCCTCATACTAAGCCTTGTTTCTTTCTCTTGGCCCAGTCTTTCTGAATTCATGTCTTTTAATGTGGATTTCTCTGCAAGACAGTTTTTAATTGTCTCTCTTGCTCTGTGCATGCAAGTCTATCAGCCAGTTCCAATCTGTGGACTCAGATCATCCTTGAAGGGAAGGGTGCAATTTCTACCCACTTGGGAGTGCTTTAAAGGAAGGCATCACATCCTCTCATTCTCTGAAAATGGAACTACCCTCCTGGCATCCTAACACTGCTCTTATCTTACACTTGTTCCTTGAGACTCAGTAGAAGAAAGAATCCTAATCTGCCAAGCCACACATTTTGAGTATGAAGTGTTAGTCATGTGAAATATTAGGTTGAACCTAGATAATAAAAACTCTTTTTGTGTAACCCATTGCCTCTACATGGGAATGTCACAGATTCAGTATCGAAATTTGCAATAATCAAACTCTTGAGAGTTTCAATATTACAGTTTTAGGCAGTTCTGTCCGCCCCTTCCCATAACACCCACTGGGGGGCGTTCTTGTTGCTCATTGATCATGCCCACCCCCATCTATCTGACCCTCCTGTCATTCACTTTTTGGCATGAGTAGCTAGGCCTCTGTTTGTGCCTAGGTTCATTATGTGGCAGCTGTTTGCATTACCATCTCATTATGTCACTGAGGGGGAGAGGTTTCCATGGTGATGCCAAACTGCTAAATAGAGATTTTACTACATTGAGATTTTGTCTCTTTGGGGTAGCAGTTCCAGGGGAGTTGGGCTAGAACCTTCCCAACATGAAAAGTGCCTGTAAATTTCCCTTCTGTTTCCTGAGTCTGTGCTTTATTCGGTGAAGGTATGCTGTCATTATGAATTCCTCAAAGATAGAAGGTGATAAAGAAAACCAATAGTTGTTCTTTATATTTACTTGCCTTTCTGATATGTATGTGGAAGTTGCTAGAATAACATTGCATAGGAAAATGATTTGACCTATTGCTTTTTATGATTGCTCCACTAGCAAAAGAGACTTTGTATCCCAGGAAAAATTCTGTATAAGAATTAGCCAGACCACTGATATAATTACTGCTTATGCTTGGTGGCTTCCTAAGTTGTCATCGCCTGGGGAAACAAGGGTCATAACAACATTCAAATGATTAGATCATACTTTTCCCTCTCACAAATGAGTGACACTCAATTTCCATTAATTGCTTTGTGCTTAATCCTGCATGTGCAGGGGGATTTTGTTAATAAATTTTCCCTGGCGGTAAGCCTTCATTAATTTGATCTTCCCTGAAAGCAAATCTATCCATGACAGAGAATTTTTTCCATCATTTACTTGAAGACTTTTAGTCAAGGCAAATCATATTTGTAAAATACTTTTAAGTTCCTTATGACTTGCTATTTTATTTAATATGACAACATTGTACTACCTAAGATACACAGCAACTAAAAGTTTTTAAGATAAGTAGCATTGACATTATAAAATAATTAAGTGCCATTAAGTGAATGAACTAATAAGGTGAGTATACTGACCATGAATAGATCAACTTCAGCACAAAATGCAGTATGCCATGGTTTGGATGTAAAATGTCCCCCATAGGCTCATGTGTTTCAACACTCAGTACCTGGGTGGCCGTGCTGTTTTGGGAGGCTGTGGACATTTGGAAGAAGGTGCTCTAGCTGGAGGCAGTATATCCTGGGAAGGAGAATGGTACTCAAGGTTTGTATCCTGCCCTACCTCCCATCCTATCCTGCTTCTTGACCGCTGAGATGTCAGCATCTGCCCCATAGAGGTAAGGTATTTGATTACTGTGCTGGTAAATTTTAAATGTCAACTTGTCACATCCTAGAATTACCTGAGAAGGGAGTCTCGAATGAAGAATTATCTAGATCAGGCTGGCCTGTGGGTATGCCTGTGGGGGATTGTCTTGATTGTTAATTGAGGTAGGAAGACAGATCTTGAATGAGAGCAGCTCCATTTCGTGGGCTGGACCCTGAACCATATGAATGAGGGAAGCTAGCTGGGACCAACGGCAAGCAGGCAGGCAGCATTGATGCATTTGTGTCTCTCAGCTCTTGATTGTGGATGTGATGTGACTAGTTCCTTTTGTTCCTGCCTTGACTTCCCCCCAACAGTAGTCAGCTGAAATTAAAGCCAAATAAGCCCCTTCCTCCATCACACTGCTTCCTGTCAGTGACAGAAGGAAATTAGGGCAGCACAAAGAGGACCAAACCTGTGATTTTGATTGTCAAAATATTGTTTTCATGTGTGCAGTGAAATTTCACTATTATCAGTGTAGAGAGTCTCCTACCACGGCAAATCTTCACCAAATTTCAGCCAATAGGAGGTGGATCAGAATTACACTCTCCAGGGAACACTATGTGTTAGAGTTGCCAGTAAACTCCTGCATCTCCTCACGTTCTTCACAGTACTCGGCACGGGTACTGCTGTTAAGATGTTTAAGTGACTCACCAGATGTCAAGCACCCAACTGGTATTAGTATGAGAATTGGGATGTCCCAGTGTTTTGTTTCTGACACGCCACCAGGAGGAGGAATGGAATCCTTGTACTCATAATCGATCTCTAAACGAAGTAGGTCATCTCTGAACAATTCTAGTGTACCACAACGAAGGATAGAATAGCAAAATCTAGCACAAAAGCCTGTTTTAACGGATAATTTTATATATTAATCGGCAGTACTCTGCAGTATTTGAGGCAAAGAAATTACATATTAAATGGAAAATAGACCAAGTACATAGGGTATATTTTAATGGCAAGTTCAAGTTTCTCCTCTCCAAAAGACTGCATCTCAAGGAGCCCCAGGGGTCTTCATTACTATTTATTCTAAGCTGTTTCTATTTCTAACTAGTCCCACTTGTAGGGAAATAACATCTGTGTCTACATGAAATGTAACTCAACTAGTATCCTTCCGCCGTATTCTGCTACAAGCCATAGGATGAAAGAGCTGCCATTTATACATTGATTCAAGCCAGGATGGTCAGTTTTGCCTTTTATATAAGTTTGCATTTGAATTTCAATTTCATTTAACCCCTAGCCACAATAAATAAAACTCTCTTTTTGCTTATTATAGCATTTTTATTTACATACCTTGCAATTTTTTTTCCAAATGTTAAAGGGAAGTGATGGACCTGTGGGTAAGAGAAAGAGAAGTGCATTGACATGATTGACCAGGATCTTCTAGCCGGGATATTTCCAAACTGTGGGAGATGGACTAGAATAAGTGGACTATTCAATCAAGTGTTTGTGGAACTGAGTCCTTTTTTTTTTTTTTTTTTTTTTTGGTGTGTGTGTGACAGGGTTTCTCTGTTTATCTCTGGCTGTCCTGGAACTGACTCTGTAGACCAGACTGTCCTCAAACTCACTGAGATCCTCCTGCCTCTGCCTCCCGAGTGCTGGGATTAAAGGTGTGTGCCACCAAACAGGGCTCAGAACTAAGTCCTTTAAAAATTGCAATTATAGACAAAGCCACGATCCATTTGACTGCTAGCCAAGTATCACCTGGTACTATTTTTGTGTAGAGTATTATTACCAAGAAATATCTTCACAGAGAGGGAAAGTGTAATGACTTTTCTGCCCTATAACTGCAGATAAGAGCTCAATGTCAAAATGCATCGCTATGCCTCACCACATAGCTAGAAAGAAAATTAATCAACATTTTATGTGTGCAGATGGAAATGCTTAAGCCGATTTTACAAACCAATTACTGTTCGGTTCTCAAAATCTGAAACTTGTTCAAGATTTAATACACACTGGACAGCCTCAGAACTCCTTGAAGAATAATAATTCAAACTTAATGTACAATGGAAGCTGACTCCCATTTCTGTATTCTCTAGCCTCTATGTTTTTCAGTTAAGGTAAGTTATAATTCAGGGCCATGAAGGAAATGTCTGGGTAAAATATGTCTCCTGCTGATTGGCCCTTTTCAGAAAGACTTATGCAGCATATTTCTGGTAATGTAGTAGTGTTGCTATTAGGGGTCTGATTCTGCACTCCTTGTTCAGAATAAATGTTCTGAGGATTCTGGATAAAGATAGCTGAGTTTAGGATCAAGAAGCAAGATTTTATGGTAGCATTTGTCATGGCTTAGCCTTCAGAATTACAGCCAAAAGTAAAACTCTGCAGGATTCTCATTGTTGCTTCTTCTAAGTTATTGACACTTAGGTAAAAATACTTTTTAGAGTTATATTTTAGTTTTATCTAGACTATAAATAATACATGTTTACAGTGTACAAATAAGAAAAAAGATAAACTAAAATCAAAATCACTCATAATTGTACCACATATAGATAATCTTATTAATATTTTAGTCCTTGATGTTTATAATATGGCCTCATTAGTACATTTAAATAATTGATATGACAACAATATTAATGTATTAAAATTTATCACTTTCTTCTGGATTTTAAACTGTGATGTATCATGCTGTAACTTATTTAGTAAGCAGTATATCTTTCATGTTTTGTATGCCTTTAACAAGGATCAGCCATGAAAATGATAAACACCAGAGTGTAAAGTGGTTCATTATATGGGTCTTAATTTTTTGTTTTATTACTCCCTAAAAATGTTTTGAAAAATTTATATACCACATTACTAATTTCAGTCAATGTTTAAATTTTTTATCATGAGTTTCATAGTTACAAAACATGCCATTTCCACAGTATTAAAATATTTAAATTAAAACTGTTAACAGTGCTTTTAAATATAGCTAGAGCAATTTAGTGATTTGATACATTTACTTAAAAAATTTAAGGCTGTTTTAGTCAAGAAGTATATATTTTTTCTTTCCCTCCTTAGTTTCATATTTCCGTTTATTAATATTCTTTTTAATACAGTATTTTTATGTTTGGAAGTATTTATTTTTAAAGTATTTATTAATTACACCTTTATTTGCAATCTCTGAAAATAAATGTGAATATAATATGGCATTGGTTAATTCATTTATTTCTGGAACTTAGGGGTTAATTATCTTATGCATTGAGTTATAATGATATTTAATGTGAAATAATTGGTCATGTTATCCTAAACATCTGCTTTTCTTAAAATTCTATTAAACGTCAATAGTGAAATTTTATCACCAACGCACTCTTATTCAAAGAAAACTATAAGGCTGGGCGATGGTGGTGCACGCCTTTAATCCCAGCACTCGAGAGGCAGAACCAGGAGGATCTCTGTGAGTTCGAGGCCAGCCTGGGCTACAGAGCTAGTTTCAGGAAAGGCCCCAAAGCTACACAGAGAATCCCTCAAGAAACAAAACAAAACAAAACAAAACAAAAAAAAAAGAAAAAAGAAAGAAAACTGTAAACTTAAAACTATCAGTATTTTTAGCAAATGTTAGTGAATATATTTTTCTTTCTTTCTTTCTTTTTTTGTTTTTGTTTTTGGTTTTGGTTTTTCAAGACAGGGTTTCTTTCCCTGTGTAGCCCAGGCTGGCCTTGAACTCACTGTGGAGACCAGGCTGGCCTCAAAGTCACAGAGATCTGTTTGCCTCTGTCTCTTGAGTGCTGAGATTAAAGGCATGCACCACCACCACCCAGCTAACTTATTTTTCGTATTTTTTTTAAACAATATCAGCCCACTAACTTACCTCTAACATTGTCCTTTCTACTCAAACTTGAGACAAGCAAAAGAGGGAAAGACAGATTTTTTGACTACCTCATATTTCCTTGAAGTCATTTTCTTTATTTAAAAAAAAAGCCAAATCGTGTCTTACTAAAAGAGATTTTATTTCACAGATACTATAAATTTGAATTCCCATTGGCTAGCATCTGGCCTGGGGAGTGTAGCCTTAGGAAGCTGAGCATGGTAAGAGCTGTGGCTTCTGTTTGGTAAAATGGACAAAAGCCTTAGGCAAGGAGGACAGGACAGTGCACATGTTATCAGGACACAGGAAATGACATTTTTAAAAACATGAAGGAGCCCACGCCTGTAATCCCAGCACTCGGGAGGCAGAGGCAGGCAGATCTTTGTGAGTTTGAGGCCAGCCCGGTCTACAGAGCAAGTTCCAAGACAGCCAGGGCTACACAGAGAAACCTTGTCTCGAAAAACTAGGCTCAGGTGAACGTTACAGATTCGGCGAAGTGCTGGAGACACTCTGCAGGTGTCAGAACTTCACGGAGGACACATCCTAGGAGCTCATTCGGACCTTTCCTCAGTTCAATGTCTTGTTCAATCATCTCTTCTCTCAAGCTGAATCTTCGCCCACTCTTCCCGTTGACTCCTCCACCACTTCTGCTATTGATTTGTTTTTCATTAATTCCATTTTCTCCCGGCATTTTCTCTGAGTTTTCTTTGTGTATCCCTTCGGCTGCTTGACTCCTTCAATACTTGAAACTATGGTTTTACTCAAACAAGATTCTGACTTACTTAGCTTAATTTCTGCTTGGCCAGCTTTCTGTGGCTTCTAGCCATCTCAGAGTCTGGATCCTCATAGTTCAGAAGCCATTCTTGTCCCAACTGTTTTGGTGACCAGAGGCTTGAGGTTCTCCCTTTAGGAAGGATCTCAACAAGGGCACATCTTTTTGTAGCATGTTTCCGTGTCCTCACTAACACTGTCTTCCATTTGGAGTAGGTTTGTTTATTTGTTTGTTTATTTGTTTGTTTGTTTATAAAGCCTAACATAGTTGGGCATGATGATTTAAGTCTGTAATCCTGGCAGAAGAAGGAGTATTGTCATGATTTTGAGGCAACCCTGAACCACACCCTGAGAACCTGTTGCATACAAAACAAACCCACTCATGAATAAATAAAGCATTATATTGTGATCATCCTTCCATGGCCATAACTATTCCTTTATATCCCTTTCATGCAATAATTACTAAAGGATTTTGTATATTGTACCTAACTAGACTTTTAAAAATCACAGTGCCTATGGGTCATCCCACCATTGTTTAACTGGTACAGTCTTGGGCTTTGAAATTCCCCCCAAATTATGATTTAACTGATATGGAATGTGTCTTGGATTTGGAAATTTTTTTCTTCAGAAGACATATTTGCGGACCATAACTAACTGTTGCACAGTGGCAATGACTAGACCCACAATTTATTTAATGTATGTTGATGTATTTTAAGACGTTGTTACAATTTTACTATTATAAACAACACTATGTAGAATTTTCTTTTAGCAAAGCTTTTTTCTTATCATAATTTTGCTTACTTGCATAGGACAAAGTCAACTATTAAAATGATTGGATAAAAGAAATAGGAATATTTCCCAACCCACTTTTAAAAAAAAAACATACCAGTTTACACTGGTGTGAACAATAGAAGAGTCTATTTTCCTGGATGTGATGGTGATCTGGCTGTGACATCTATCATCTCACTGATTGCCAGGGTTGATGTTGCCGATGTGGCTAGATAAACCAATGTCCCCTTCTGTGGTGGTTTGAACAGGAATGGTCCCCACAGACTCATGTGTTTGAATGTTTGGTCCATAGCAAGTGGCACTATTAGGAGGTGTGGCCTTGTTGGAGTAGGTGTGGCCTTGTTGGAGGAAGTGTGTCCCTGTGGGGACGGGCTTTGAGGTCTCAGAAGCTCAAGCCAGTTCTCTTCTTGCTGCCTGCCATTCTAGATGTAGAACTCTCAGCTCCTTCTCCAGCTTCTTCTGCCTGCATGCTGTCTTGCTTCCTGCTATGACAATAATGGACTAAACCTCTGAAGCTGTAAGCCAGTCCCAGTTAATGTTTTCCCTTATAAGTGTTGCCTTGGTCATGGTGTCTCTTCACAGCAATAGAGCCCTAACTGAAACACCTTCCTCCCACATTTCTCTCCATGCTACATACTTAATTGAAGAGGACCACTTTCCCTGATGAAGAAGGATCATCATTTGGTCAAGGGTGCATAAGTACCTTCACTCCCCTGATAGAACTTCCAAACAGGCTCTTAACAATCTGTTTTCCCTTTCCTAACTAGCACTGTGTATTAATTTCCTTCTCCTCCTTGATGAGAGAGAATAGTATGTTTTAACATACTGTGATGTGTGACTTAAGTTTGATTCTTCTTCCTCCTCTCAGTTTATTCTGTCTCATTATTTCTTCTTCTATGAGTTAACACCATTTGCTCATTCTGCTCTCTCCATGGCAATCATCTGTTTGGTTTCTCTTCATCCACTAACGCTATAGTCGCAGAGAATTCATCAGATGTTGTACATGTAGTCAGGATCAGTGTTTGCCTTTTCTTATTTTACTTCTCATTGCAGATTTCTTATAAAGTCAAAATAGTCAATATTTAAAATGCAATTTTTTTTGGTGAAGACCAAATTCTTTGTTCAACAACTGAACCAAGTCCCCAGCCTCCTTTTCTTTCTTTCTTTCTTTCTTTCTTTCTTTCTTTCTTTCTTTCTTTCTTTCTTTCTTTCTTTCTTTTTTTTTGATTCTTTTGTGTGTGTAAGTGGGGTGTGTGTGTGTGCTATTTTATTACAAAATAAACAAAGAAAAGTCCCCCAAACAACCAACAAACATTATTATCATTTTCCAAACCTTCAAAACTAACTTTTATTAAGATTCAACTTATCTTTTTTTAATGTAAAAGAAAGAAAACCAACTGTTGTGGTGTGCTATCATCTCACACCTAGACCGTTGTGGTGTGCCATCGTCTCACACCTAGACCGTTGTGGTGTGCCATCGTCTCACACCTAGACCGCTGTGGTGTGCCATCGTCTCACACCTAGACCGTTGTGGTGTGCCATCGTCTCACAACTAGACTGCTGATTCACTGTTTGCACCCAAGTCTTACCAGAGGTCAAGCTAAAACCAAGAGCTGCAAAAATTTAGCCTTGCCACATGGTTTTCTTTTGGTGGTACCACAGTCACTGAAACACCACAAGCTTGCTGGATTTACTAACACTCAGGGAAATGATGATGGCAGAAAACATCAGACGATGTCCATCTGAAGACTCTCTTGCTCGTTTCCCCCACAACCAAATTCCTAGATTAGAAAAGTTAAGAAACAAGTTGGTTCCCCATGCAGTACGTGGCTTCTGTGTCTGTCTGTAATGTAAGTCATAGATACAGCTCTCAAGTTCTGTGGAAAGTTAGCATTGAATTACTGGCTAATGTTACTCTAGAAGAACTGTGTTCATTACAGCATGGATCTGAACCAACTCACATATCCTTATAGTCGTCCTTCAGTTTATGATGCTGAACGTATGGTACTCTGGCTTGCAAGAGAATCACAAAGATGAGATTGCCTTGTAGTCTCATTTAGACAGTTAATTTTATCTTTGTTTTCTTTCATTGTGTTTCTCGATGGTGCAAAACTAATTGGCTCTTATCACAGTTACATTACCTTCAAAGGCAGATAAAATTAATGCAAAGTAAAAGATCACTATAATCAGAGATATCTGGTTGAAATGGAGAGAGGCTCACTTAAAGTGGCTGCACAATCCCAGAGGACTCTGGCAGAATACTAAATCATGACTTTCTCCAGGTTATCATCCTGGGCTCTAGTTCATTATTTTGTATCATTTGTTTTAACCTTGGATGTCCCCACTACATCTGCTCTGCTGTGATTAATTCTGCTGATGGAAATAAACTGTCGAAGGGCGACACCGCACTGCATGACTAATTAGCAGACCGAATTATGTCCATAAATTAACATTGTTTTTATTCATTTAAATAAATCAAAGTTGTCCAAAATTATTTTGAGTAGATCGCTTTAATATGAATTTAGGCTTGTAACCTTTAGCTGGGTCAGTTTGTATTCTTTTTGCCTGCCCCATAGCCAACAAATTCTTATATGTTTTCTAACCTTAACTTTCCCGAAACTCTCAAAGCTGGGCTGTTGTTTCCACTCACCCAAAGGGAAGGCAGCTTTGTCTGGTTACATGCTCCACCACCTTCTCTGTTTTAGCTCTCTCTTCCTCTCTCTCTCCTGCCCTCACCCTCGCCCATCTCCTCTTTCTGTTTTTAATTGGTCGTGTGGAAATGGATGTTGTTAGGAAAATCAGAATGTTTCCTGAAAGGATCTTTGAAGGCCTCCATCAGAAGAAAAGGCTAACCGAAAACAGGGACCAAGGGGTCTTCTTGAATGTTAGGATTATTTTTATTCTGTGTGTGTGAGTGAGTATGCATGTGCTTGCTTGTGAACACAACTGTGGAGACCAAAGGCTGACATTGTGCGACACTGTTTTTGGCTAGACCTGCTGGCCAGGGAGCCACCTGTCTCTGCCTCCCTAGTGCTGGTATTACAGCTGTGTGTCAACACACCTGATTTTATGTGGAAGCTGGGGATCAGAATTCAGGTTCTCATGTTATCCCCTGAAACAGCTACAGCCACCATTTTAAAAATGTCTTGAATAGTGGTAGTACGTCTTAGTAAATGTTAAAAATCTGCATAGGAATTTAACCTTGAATGAATATAATTTATAAAACTGGTATCATTTCATCATCAGGAAAGAAGGCCAGGAAATGTTTTTGTGTATTCTGCAACACTGGTTGCTTGCTTATATAGACTGTAGACCACCACTCAGTCTTCCTAAAATACTGTTTCATTGCCTTGTTTTGATAAATACAATTCAGCCCTTTTCAGGAAGAGACTTGCTAATTGCCCCTTCAGCAAACTGAATAACCTAAGCAGTTACAAGTCTGCAAGTTAATTGAAGGAAATTCTCTATACCCTTGTCATTACCATGTACACAGGGGCTGTGCTGGAGTAGACTTCTCCCCATCTTAGCCATGCTCTGCTTTCCCAATGGGCGTCCCCTGGCAGCCTGTGTGACAATGAGAGCATTCACTCCATGGGAATCTGCAATGCTAAAATCAGGACTTTTGGGTTCTTGACAGCTGGCTGTAAAACATTTACAACATCCCATGATGCTAACCTCAACTCTGTTATAGTGCCTACCCTTTCTAATTCTCTTTGGTTCGTAGCAAAGGGTCTACCCTCTGTACCCCTCTCTGCTTTGTTCTCTCTCTCTCACTTGCTTCAAGTCTCCACTGCCTGTTTGTAATATATATCATAAAAATTGATGTTTAAAATAAATGTCTAAACTGAGCGTGGGTGGTGCATGCCTTTAATCTCAGCACCTGGGAGATAGAGACAGGCAGATCTACGAATTCGAGGCCAGGTCGGTCTACATAGTGAGTATCAGGACAGCCAGAGCTATATAGTGAGAGACTCTCTTCAACAACAACAACAACAAATAAAAAAAGAAAGAAAGAAAGGAAAAAGAGAAAGAAGAAAAGGAAGAAGGAGAACTAAATGCCCAGGAAAATCTCCCTGAGTGAAAGATCCTGAGGTGGTTATTGACCAGCCTCAATTCACCCACACCAAACCCTGGCTCAGTTGCAAGCCAGACGGATCGCTTCGTTTCTGATCTCAGACAGCCTTAAAAGCCTGAGAAGAGTTGTGCAGAAGCAACAACGTGAGAAGAGGACTCGACCCGTGAACAAAACAAGTCCGAATTGCGAATTTTGGGGAAATTTGATTGGTTGGATTATTAGAAGTTCTTAGATGCAAAGAAGAACTTACTAAATACAATAGACAATAGGAACCTATTATGGGCTGATTATCCTTAATCCAAAAATATGAAATCCAATGCTCACAAATCCAAAACTTTTAACATAATGTTAAAAGTGGAAACTCTGCATCTGACGTCCATAATGTTTATAGCAAAAATTCAAGTGCATTAAAATTATTGTATAAAATTCTATATAATGGTTGCTTAACAATTTTCTAATTTTTTCCTGGGCCCAGGAAGTAAATAATTCACTGGTCTCAGGAAGTTCCTGAAACAAATAAGACTCACAAGTCTCCTCCCCTAAATTGTGGAAGCACTGAAGAATTTCTGGGGGAGGAACCCCTCCCTCTATCAGCTGAGTAGCCTAAAGGAAACTCTGTCAAGCTGCCTACATGTTATTCAGAGAACTCCAGGACCACAGCTTTTGTAAGCTGTCCCCAATGTTGGAGTGGGCTTCTCAGTGATGCAGCTGCTTTTGAGTCATCCATGTTCCTGTAAGTAGCCCTTCACCCATAGTCCTGGAAGTAATTCAGTAAGTTCATTGGTTCACCTAATTTATTTGTAGTGAAGTTGCTGTTTTGGTCTGTTACTTTTCCCTATGTGGGTTGAGTAGACATTGACTGAATCTCCCTAGGAAAGTATATACAACAAAGATACAGATGAAACATACATAAATTGCATGTTAAGATTTGGGTTCTATTCTTAGCATATTTCTCAGTCTGTGTGTGTGTGTGTGTGTGTGTGTGTGTGTGTATGAAACTATTGTAAAATCTGAAAAAAGAAACATTCTAAACTCCAAAGTATTTCTGGCATTAAACACTTTAGATAATGGATACCTAACTTGCATTGGGCCTTCTAGCATCAGAAAGATGAAATTAAAAGAGCATCCTTGAGGTCCTGGAGAGGTGACTAAGTGCTTAAGAGTATTTGCTGCTCTTGCAGAGGACTGAGGTTCAGTTCTCAGCTCCCATATAGTGGCTCACACAGTCTGTAACTCCAGTTCTAAGAGGACTGATATCTCTCTATTTTCCTCAGGAACCAGGCATGCATATAGTACACAGACATACACTCAAACGTACAAAATAAAAGTAAAAAAAAAAATAAATAAAGGGTGCCTTTGAAGATTTATCTTGTCAGGATTATGTCATGTAGGGGGGAAATGTATAGGTGATGATTTGTGGGGGAACAAATAAAAATAATAGGTAAGCTTTGTTAGAAAACACATAGGAATTCATCAGGATAAAACCAAGACTAGGGGAGAGCTGCTCACTGAGGTGGAGGTTGGGGTGTGGGGAGAGAAAGAATGATCCTATGAGCTCTAGGGAGAGAATATGGAAAAGAATGGAATCAAAGGAAAAACCTGGTCTCAAGGCTAGTGAACGGGCATGTCAGAGTGCTAAGGGATGCCCAGAACTAGAAACTTGATCTGTAGAGTGGACTTTGGTTTAAACATTTGCCATACAAGCTCAAATATTCTGCTACTGATATTGAGGACCCCATATAACTTGCAACTGTGATTCCATGATTTCTGTAAAAATCTGTGACACACATCTGTGTACATACAAATGTAGATGTAACCAACCGTCTTATAAATAAGAAACACAGAACCAATGCAAAGAAGAAAGCCAAGAGGTCAGAGCTAAGAGCTAAAACCTTACCCTTCCTCCTGCAGTGATCCTACCTCTCCGAAGGAGCCGCTACTTCCTGTGTTAAAGTCTTTATATAGTCTCTGTTCTGCCTTCTCATTGGTTGTAAACCCAACCACAGGACTGCCTCATCACAGCCTGTCTGTATAGACCTCCAGGTGTTCTATGGTTGGTATTGAGATTAAAGGCATGTGTATCCAATGCTGGCTGTATCCCTGAACACACAGAGACTTACCTAGCTCTGTCTACCAAGTGCTGTGATCACAAGCGTACACTACCACTGCCCTGCTTTCCTATGGCTTGCTAATAGCTCTGACCCCCAGGCAACTTTATTTATTAACATACAAATAACATTTTGGTACAAAAGAAAATATCACCATATACAAAATTTAGGATTCTGCTTGTTTTAACATTTAACTAGCTATTTAAAAATGGATAAATAGAAATGTATGTTATTTCTTAAAATTTTTATGCCATATTTTCCAAATTTTGTTACCAAATAGAGAAACAAGAGGCAAAGATTCATCAAAGTAAATTTGTTAATTGAGGGATGTATGTTTCACAGAAAGGAAAGGAAAAATAGTGTAGAGTTTATTTCATGTATAAATCATGTACCAAAACTGTTGGAGCTGTTCTATATACTGTTGACATTATCACTAAATAAACTCATATCATATTCTTAAGATAGAGTTGTCCTATATTTTGTCTATACTATTTCTGGGTGTTCAGAAGAATCAAGGCCAGGTACTACATGAATGCCCTGACACATTGACCACCATGGGATCCCAATAGTCAGGTCAAACAATCAATGTAGGTGTGCATCAGCCCATGACTGGATAGGCAAAGTTGTGAAATACACACACAGTGGAAGTTTTACTCTGCCATAAAGATGAGTTTTATGTTATCTGGAGAAAAGTAGTCAGAGTTGGATATCATTATGTTAACTGAGCTACACAAGACTCAGAAAGATAAGTATCTAAGTTTTGCTTACATGAAATTTAAGGGGAAATGACCTGAAATTTGAACAACTATGTCATATGTGGATGGAGGAAAGGGAAGCGGGGAATTACAAAGGTACTTGGGGGCTGAATATAACTGAAGTATGTTCTGTTCATGTAGGGGAATGTCTTAGTGAAATCTCATCCTTCACACAATTAATATACACTAATGAAAAGTAAAGTTTTAAACTTAAGAATGGCAAGAAAACTTTGTTTAAATCAATAATATGGATATGGAATATTTTTGTCTTAATTATGGCCACAAAAAATCAGAGGTTCAAAGACATATAAACTGGTAAGTAATATAGCTAGATAGCAAGAATAAAATGATGCGGGAGCCAAATTTCTGTAGCTACTTGGGGAGAAGAACTGCTGCCCTCCTTTTTTAAATGGTTGCTGCCTTTTAAGCCACAGCTGTCCTAACCAGCAACTGCAGCTCCTCCACTTCCAGCAGCAGTTAGGCCACAAGAGCCACAGCCTGGGGAATTCTGTTCCCTCAGGGTCCGACCAACTCTTGCAAAGTTACAAAGGCAACTGAACTAAACCTCTCTTCCTCTAAAGAACTCAAGATTCAAAGGTTAAGGTGGAATTCTGCTCTTCAGAGAGGCTGAATAGCAAGTAGCTTACCTCCTCTCTTTGCTTGAGTCGTCCACAAAGCCCTCTGTAGCTGGAGTTTTCTCCAGTTCCACCTGGGCCCGCAGCCACTCAGACCCAAATAAACACACAGAGGCTTATATTAATTAAAATTGTATGGCCTAATGGCTCAGGCTTCTTCCTAGCTAGATCTTACATCTTAAATTAACCCATTTCTATAAATCTGTACCTTGCCACATGGCTTGTGGCTTACCAGTATCTTTACATCTTGTTTCTCATGGTGGCGGCTGGCAGCTTCTCCCGACTCAGCCTTCCTCTTCCCAGAATTCTCCTCTCTGCTTATCCTGCCTATACTTCCTGCCTGGCTACTGGCCAATCAGCATTTTATTTATCAACCAAATCAGAGCAACACATTCACAGTGTACAGAATGACATTCCCATCAGCCCTCCTGCTTCTCCTCGCTCCTCCTTAAAATCCCTTCTCCACCTGGCTCCTCCCCACCACTTCCTGTCAGCTAGTTGCTAACTCAGCCTCCTGACCACAGGTGAATTTTATTTAATTAAACACATTTTTGCATCATTAAGCAAACGTTCCAGGGCATAAACAAAAGTAACACACCTTGAAATAATAATCTACAACAAAGAACCCTTTGTGAAAACCACAAATTGCTCACATGTTGCTGTGAGAATGGAGGCTGGATTAATGTTTAAGACAGCAGAGTCTGGGGCTGGAGAGATGGCTCAGCAGTTAAGAACACTGGCTGCTCTTCCAGCTCAATTCCCAGCACCCATGAGGCAGCTCACAACGATCTTAACTCAAGTTCCAGGGGGTCTGACACCTTCTTACAAACATACAGGCAAAACACCAAGAATATAAATAAAAAAATTTAAAAGACAAAAGGAAGTGCTGAGGAAGAAGCCTTGTAATTGGGTGTGCCACTGCAAAACTAGACAGATAAGAAGAGGGACCAGGTTCTGGGCCAGTCGCATCCCGAGTGCCCTCCCAAGCCTTGAGGAGCATGTGCAAGACACTATTGTCCTTTCGTATGTTCTTGCTTCTCATGCAGCTATTTTCAATCTTTAACTTTTAATTTTTAAAGATTTATTTATTTTTTAGTTTATGTGCATGCGTGTTTTGCCTGCAGGCATGTCTGTAGACCACATATGTGCAGTACCTACAGGGGCCAGAAAAGGGCTTTGAATCCCTTAGAGCTGATGTGAGCCTCCCTGTGAGCACTGGGAATCAAACTTGGAAGAGCAGCCAGTGCTTTTAACAGAGCCAGCTTTCCAGGTTTTTGTTTTTGTTTTTTTAAGATTCATTTGTTTAGAGCCAGGCGGTGGTGGTACATGCCTTTAATCCCAGCACTCCCGAGGCAGAGCCAGATGGATCTCTGTGAGTTCAAGGCCAGACTGGTCTATAGAGCAAGTTTCAGGACAGGCACCAAAAATTACACAGAGAAACCCTGTCTCGAAAAACCAAAAAAAAAAAAAAAAAAGATTCATTTGTTTATTTTATTTTGTATGTATGTGTGTGTACCACATGCATTCGGGTGATTGTGGAGGCCAGAAGAGGGTGACAGATCCCCAGAACTATAGTTACAGGTAGTTAGTTATAAGCCACTTGATGGAGGTTTGGGGAACTGAACACCTAGGTCCTCTGAAAGAGCAGCAAGCACTGTTAACTGTTGAAGTTCTCTCCAGCTCCTAATGCAGCTAATTATAGCAGCTTTAGTAAAGATAGCATCAACAAAAGCCGCCTGTTTCAGGAGGGCACCTCAGACCACCCCACAGACATGGAGCTGAACATGAGGTGATTAAGAAAGATTGAAGCTACATATTGCTGTCTGTGATAGAATCAACAGCAAAGCCACATGCTCTTATATAAACGAGAGAACAAAGACGTTTAGTGTAATTAACAGCACTTGAGATACCTGCAGGGTCAGAGGCTGTGATGCTAGTCAGTGACTAACAGAGACAGTCAAGGTCAGCAGCTAACAAAGCACAAGGTAGAAATGGACAGAAGTGGCTGTAACTATCCCTAACTGGGTGGGCAGTTTATGAACTATGCACGTCCATACAAAACTATACTGTGAAAGGAACCATCATACTCAAAAACCCTCCAACAAACTTGAGGTCTATTTGGTTTTTGTGGTGGTTTAAATAGGAATGGTCCCCCATAGACTCAGATATTTGAATGCTAGGCTTACAAGGAGTGGAACTATTAGGAGGTGTGGCCTTGCTGGAGTAGGTGGGACTTTAATGGAGGAAATGTGTCACTGGGGGCGGGCTTTGAGGTCTCAGAAGCTCAAGCCCGGCCTAGTGTGCCTCCGTCTCTTCCTGCTGCCTGTGGATCCAGATGTAGAACTCTCAGCTCCTTCTCAGGTACTATGTCTGACTGCATGCCACCATTCTTCCCTTTCCTTTTGTGTTCTACTTCAGCCACAGAGGCCTTTTTGTTGCTCATGTTTGTGTGTGTGTGTGTGTGTGTGTGTGTGTGTGTAAAATTTGGATAAGAAATGGTCCCAAAGACTCATGTATTTTAGGTTTTGTCTTTAATGTGATAGTGTTCAGATGAATGTGTGTGTGTGGGGGGCTTCCTGAGAGCTGATTGGATCATGAGTTCTAAATTCATCAGTGGATTGCTTCCCCGTGATAAATTCATAGCTCAATGAGGTTTAGAAAATGTGGCCTGGTTGGAGGGGCAGGTCTCTGAGCATGGCTTCAGAGGTAGATCTTGTGTGTGGACTCTCTCGCTTTCATTCTCTCTCTCGCTCTGCCACGCTCATGCTGTCTCTCTCTTGCTGTCTCACTCTTTCCCTTTTTTCTTTCTCCTCCTCCCCTCATCATGGTGTCTTGCTTTGCTGAGGTCCAGGAACATGGGATCTAAGCAACCACAGGTGAGCACATCTGAATCTTCCCTCCTTTAAGTTACTGCAGGTACTTTGTCATAGCAACAAAAAGTTGATGACTAGATAGATGTATGCTTCTGCCTTAAAGTCTTGGCAGTGGCTACCCGACATCTCCTGCTATTCCCCAAGTATTCAGAACCCATTTCCTTAATCTTTAAGAGGTAGGGCTGTTCAATAGATAAGCCAACTAGTAAACAAGAAGGAGTAAATGTGTAATTTCAGTCTGTAAAACAGATACTAGTCATTGCTTATTTCCAAACCAGAGACCATTTAATGTTGCAAAAAGAGATCTCTTTCCTTTGCATGAAATGATGAGTTATCCCAGGTATCACATAGCATGTACAAATAAATCAGGGCTAAAATTTGATGGATTTCTGTGGAAGAGAGGGAGGAAGGATTGTAGGAGCCAGAGGGTTCAAGGATACCATAAAAACCCCACAAATGAACTAACCTGGGCTCATAGGGGCTCATAGAGACTGAAGCAACAATCACAGAGCCTGCAGGGTCTGACCTAGGTCCTCTACATATATGTTATGATTGTATAGCTTGGTCTTCTTGTGGGACTCCTAACTGGTAGCAGGGGTGTGTCTATGACTCTTTTGCCTGCGTTTGAGACCCTTTCCTGCTATTGGGTTTTCTAGTCCAGCCTTGATATGAGGGGAGGTGCCTGGTCTTATTGCAACTTGATATTGCCATGTTTGGTTGATGTCCCGGGAGGCCTGCCCTTTTCTAAAAGGAAACAGAGGAGGAGTTGGGAGGGGGGCTGAGAGGAGAGGAGGGAGAGGAAACTGTGGTTGGCATATAATATATGAGAGAAGAATAAATTTTAAAAAAATTAAATTAATGGATTTCCTGGAAAAGAAGGAAACAGAATAATGAGTACAATAGCTTCTGAAGAAGTCACTAGTTGCATAACTAATCTGGACAAAATGTATTATTTAAAACCATTCAATCATGGCCTTATCTTTCCTAATTCTTGCAGGATGCCTCATGGTATAATCATCTGACTGTATCTCTGAAACATCATTAGGATCTGGGAAGCATGTTAACAAACACTTGATGAAGCCACTCTGAAGAAAACACCATTAATCATGTCATCTGATAAAAGACACGTCAGGTCTGTTTCGACATTTACACTCATACTGAATTTCTGTAGACAGTCCTTGGTGCATAGAGATTAGGCATCTTTATTGTGAATGAGATTAGGAATTAGGCATCTTTTTTTATTATTTAACATAATTTCTTCATTGAATCTTTGAGAATTTCACATCATGCACCCCAATTCTGCTCACCTCCCAGTCCCTTCATATCCTCCCCTCCCCCCTGCAGTGGCCTCCAAACAAAAATTAAAAAAAAAAAAACCAAAAACAAACCAAACCAAAACAAGCTAGGGAACAAAGAAAAACAAACAAACAAAAAACCCCAAAGAACAAAACAAAACAACAACACAAACCCTCTCCATTCCTCCATCTTTCCTGCCTCTGCAACACCTCTTCATTCATCCTGGTGGCACTGGGAGCCACGGTGTGGCACTTGGTTGTTGTAGATTATTATTTTAAGGTGTGTTACTTTTGTTTATGTTCTGGAACATTTGTTTAATGATGCAAAGATGTGTTTGGTTAAATAAAATTCACCAGCATTCAGGAGGCTGAGTCAGCAACTAGCTGACAGGAAGTGGTAGGGAGGAGCCAGGTGGAGAAGGGTTTATAAGGAGGGGTGAGGAGAAGCAGGAGGGCTTTTTGGAGGACTCAAGCAAGGAGAGGAGGTGAGCTACTTGCTATTCAGCCTCTCTGAAGAGCAGAATTCCACCTTAACCTTTGAATCTTGTGTTCTTTAGAGGGAGAGAGGTTTAGTTAAGTTACCTTTTTAACTTTGCAAGAGTTGGTCGGACCCTGAGGGAACAGAATTCCCTCAGGCTGTGGCTCTTGTGGCCTAACTGCTGCTGGTAGTGGAGGAGCTGCAGTTGCTGGTTAGGACAGCTGTGGCTTAAAAGGCAGCAACCATTAAATAGAAGGACAACACCCAGTAGACCCTTTGCTCCATTAGCTTTACTCGCAAGTGTTCATTGCAATGAGTCACTGGCCTGGTTCAAGGTTTCTGGTTTCTGGTACTCCATCTTCACTGGATCTTCCCTGAAACTCTGCTTGGTCTTCTGAGGTCTCCCCAAGTCGTGGAGATCCTGTGGTTATTGTTCCTTCACTGACCAGCTCAACTGCCACCCAGACTCACAGTCCAGACTGGGGTTGGCCCAGCCTAACATCTTCCCATCTGGGATTAGGCATTTTTATTGTGAATGAAATATAGGATTAGGCATCTTTATTGTGAATGAGAGATGTATATTGTTTAGATCTAATTTCTCAAAAGGCAACCTACCCAAGATGCTGTAGTTTTCAGTTGTAGATGCTTTCCAGGGCAATTCTCTTTGCTCATTACTGCTCAGTTCCCCCAAAATGTACAATTTCCATTGCATAGGTCATCTACTGGAAATACATTACAAAACCTACTAGAGTACCCCGTGGCTTTTTTGAGTAAATGAAAAACCTTAGGTTGGTATTTAAGACATTTCATTGTTTCTAGGTTTATCCTTCATTAGGGAATTTTCTACCAACTTGAAAAAGTCAGTGAGAGCATAATAGCTGAGTATCCAACATTCTGTTGTCTTCTGAGTGTCTGCCCTTGCCTCCTCTGAGAAGGGTGATTGTGCCCATGAGTCACATACCTAATTTCTTTTGCAAAAGGTTATCCAGGCACACCGTGGGGCCTCTATCCAGAGCATGCTTTACCAATAAGGAATTTCTTCATTTTAGCATCTTTTGCAAATCTAGTTAGGCTGAGAACTTACCAAGTAATTGGCTCCTGGCTCCCAGCTCTGTGTACTGTATTGTTCCTTCCACACTTCTACTGTTTTCTCTTGTTTTCTTGTAAGTAGCACAGAGGAGTGACGCTATCTACAGTGTTTAGGCTGGAATCTCTGAAGCCAAAAATGCCCAAGTTCACCACTTCCAGGTTGTTTCTGTTCAGAGCAGAACTACTCCTCTGCCATTTTACAAGTGCAGACATTCCTTTAGCTTACAATAATTTGTTTGCCATTTTATTTTGAAGTCTCACCAGAAATACATCTAATATTCATATTTTGCTAGCAATCTGCTTATGGTGATATACACATATACACACACACTCTCTATCTCACACACACACTCACACACACATACACATATGCACACACATACACTCAAACTCACACATATACACACATAACATGTATACACTTGTACTCAAACACACACACATATATATTCACACCACACACACACACATAAACACACATATACACACATACATATACACATCCATACATACTCATGTACATACATACAACATATACACAAATATGTATATATTCACTCACACACATGCACACATACACATGCACATACCCACTTCAAAGCAATCTAGCCTTTCTTTTATTTTCTTTCTTTTTTCTATGTATATGGGTGTTTTGCCTTGCCTGCGCTGGGTGCCCAAAAAAGCCAGAAGAGCACATTCAGTCTCCTGAAACTGGAGTTACAAAAGATTTTTGAGCTCCTATTTGGGTGCTGGGAACTGAACTTAGGGCCTCTACAAGAACCACAAGTGTTATTAATTTTTGAGAAATCTCTCTAGCCTTACTAGCTTTGTCATTCATGTTCAGACCCTAAAATCCTTCCAGCCCCTACACATTCCCTATTCAAAAGCCACTTCTAAGACAGGGCATGCTCAGGGTGGAATGACCATAGATTGGGACCTGAATCATATTAGTTTCCTGGACTTGCAGCCAACAAGCTACCAACTAGATGGATTTAAATACATAATATTTACTATGCAAATTGATAGTCTTAATATACTTTGTACTCTGTGAGAAGTTTGTCTCAAATAACTGGTTGCATGAAATTGACGAGCTTCATTTAAACAGAGGAACAGTCTTACTATGAGTCTTAATGTAGAAGTTGCACTGTAGTATATATTATATGTGTTCATATTCACGATCAAGGAATTTATTTTCTTCAAGGAAACAGAAGGATCATAGCATTAAGCTGATATTGATGCCACATGAAGACGCTCATCAGATGCATTGCTATGGTCTAAATAGATGAACGGCTGAATAAAGTCCATGAAAATATGTCCAGAGGCTCATTCTCCACTTCAGAGAATTTGTGTAGACAGCAGGAGCGGATGCCAAGGCAGGAGATCAGGAGAATACCTCCACATGGACTCATGAGAATGAGTATCCCAAAGATGATACAGCTATGTGCTTCCTTCTGCTAACACGGCCAGTTGCTCCATTAAATGGAACACGTGTGCATGAAGTTCCTGCAAGAGTACATGGGTGTGTCCTGAGAATCTAAATTCTGCAGAATTGTGTGTACATTCCTGTTTCCACTACTATAGCTTTATGTGTTAATATACTGTAACAAAACACACTCAAAAAATCCTTCATGAATTTTGTTCACTTTTTTTTCCAGATGAAGTTTAGAAAAGCTTGTCAAGTCTGGTTTATTAAAAACTCCTTTAAGGATCTTCATTGGGTTTATGACAACTAGATAATCTGAAGAAGCTGTCAGTGCAATTTCATTCTTCCTATTCAGGTTTCTAGTATACTCATTTCAGACATTTTCTGTATTCCTTAGCAAATGTTTTGTAAGTTTGCATGGGCATTGTATTACTACTGATAGATGGTATTGCTTTAGGCTGTGGATCTTTATAATATATATGAATGTATATGAGATAGAGTCTCACTGTGTATCTCAGGCTGTCTGGTCTGACACTCACTATGTGGCATAAGCAGACCTTGAACTCTCAGTCCTCCTGTCTCGGCTTCCCAAATGCTGAGAGTTCAGTAACTTCAAGCAATACTTTTGAGAAGGAACAATAATGATAAAGTTTCTTAATCTTTTAAGACTAAAAAAGATTTGCCTTAATACCGTCTTCAAATCGGAATGAACACAGGAAGTTGGGTTTAAACTATTTCTTTAGAAATAAAAAGATGTTTTGTTCTATCCTGCTTATTCTCTGGCAGTTCATATGAGAAGCCAAATAGCCATTTGAATACTGCTTTTTTAAATCTATCTTGTTTTTGTTTCAACCTTTAGAAATTCTTAAGGCTTTTCTCTATTTTCTTGGAGATGAGAAATTTCACACAATCTTTGTAGCCACCCACTTCCATACACACCCAGATTCTGCACTGGCTTTCCTTAAAGACATGAGAGCATCGTCTTGAAATTCAGAACCAAGGTCTTTGGGCAGGCCAACCTACTACAGTGAAAGAAGATGAAACATAACTGTTGAAACTGACCAGAAGGCTCTGCGTGCCATCTAAACTCTACCATGGTGTTGGTAGGCAACCACAGCAAAGCGCCTACTGTAAATGTTACAGATCACCTCCTGGAGACCTTGCTTTCCATAGACTGTGAACAGCTGAGCCCAGTTGCATATGTGCCCAGGAAGAGGGCACCTGGACAGAAAGCTAGAGTGAAAGGAGGCTCCACTGTGTACACTTGAAGATCCCAACGCTGGCTTAACCTGGGAGCTGCTCTTGCCTTCCCTTGAATTTAGAATCCAAGAGAGTGGCTAGGAGTGCCCAGAGTGCTTGCTGAAGTTTCCCATAGACTCTGGTGAACTTGCAGCATGTGATTGTGTTTGATAGATCAGGTGGATTTGTGGCTGATTTGTCCTCACGTAGGTTTTTTTTTTTTTTTTGGTTTTTCGAGACAGGATTTCTCTGTGTAGCTTTGCACCTTTCCTGGAACTCGCTTTGGAGACCAGGCTGGCCTCGAACTCACAGAGATCCGCCTGCCTCTGCCTCCCGAGTGCTGGGATTAAAGGCGTGAGCCACCACCGCCCGGCTGTCCTCACGTAGTTTGATGCAACATGTTGGGATATGAGAAACCTTGCAGGAATGGGGCTTTGTGAAAGTCTCAGAGCTCACAGTCAAAGAAGTCAGAATGAACCAAGTCAGGAAACCCCACAATCCCCTATCTTTTGAGGCCACAGTGGACACAACTGGGTCTCTTATTGAACATTCCATCAACCACAGAGGCAAAATAATGAACAGGGTTTATTTTTATTTCATCTTACTGCATTTAAAATTTATGTCATTTTGTTACAAAGGAACATGACTAAACAGGTAGGAAACAGATTCTCCGTTGTGAGTTCTCCGAATGGCTTCTGCAAGAATCATAGAGATGTCAATCACCTGGATTTTGGGGCAGTGCTTCATCTTGTCCTCCTGAGGTATGGTATTAGTGACCACTACTGCTTCAAAACTTGCACCATTGATGCGAGCCATGGCTGGGCCAGAAAAGATTCCGTGAGTCAGGATGGCGTAAACTCTGGTGGCTCCTGCTGAGAGAAGTTTGTCCGCCGCATGGCAGATTGTACCACAAGTGTCAGCCATGTCATCCACAAGGATGGCCACCCGGTCCTTCACATCGCCCACAAGAACCATGTGGTCCACTTCATTGGCTTTCTTCCGTTCTTTGTGAATCAAGGCAAAATCCACATTCAAATGGTCTGCGATGGAAGTGACCCTCTTGGCCCCCCCAGCATCAGGAGAGACTATAGTGCAGTCCCTCCATTCAGAGATATTCTCCCTTATCCACTTTAGGACAGCTGGCTCTGCATACAAATTGTCTACTGGGATGTCAAAAAAGCCCTGAATCTGAGAAGCATGTAGGTCCATGGTGATGATGTGATCTGCACCTGCTATAGACAGCATATTTGCTATGAGCTTCGCAGAGATGGGAGCCCGGCTCTTATCCTTTTTATCCTGACGGGCGTAAGGGAAGCACGGGATGACTGCAGTCACCCGGCTGGCTGAAGCGATCTTGCAAGCATTGATCATAATCAAAAGTTCCATTAGACTGTCATTGATTTCGCCACAACCGCTCTGAACGATGTAGACATCCTCTCCGCGCACACTCTCACCGATTTCCACGCAGGTCTCCTGGTTGCTGAATTTCTTAGTTACCACCTTGCTGAGCTCTAGGCCCAGGCGCTCAGTGATCTTCTGGGATAAGTCTTGGTGGGAGCTGCCGCTGAAGATTTTGATGTTTGGCATCTTGGTCAGAGATCCTAGATTCAGCTGCTACAGGCTCTGCCGCCTTGGAACAGAACTGGGACCACAGACCCTAATAGCTTCCGGTCATCACAGCGGGTGGTTATGAAGCCGTTACTGTCCCTTCCGTAACGGCTGTGCTAACTTGACCCCAAGTCTTTTGAAAAAACAAAAGACTTGGTTGGCACCTACTGCACACTTTCAAATTAAGCAGACTTCCAACTGCATGGGAATTTTCCTAATGTTATTATTCTTATTAATTTTTCTTGTTTTGTTTTTTCCCAGAAAGGTTTTCTCGGGATATATCCCTGGCTGTCCTGGAACTAGTCCTGTAGATCAGAACTGGCTTCAAACTCAAAGATAGATTGCCTCTGCCTCCTGAGTGCTGGAATTAAAGGCATGGGTCACTGCCTGGCCCCTTGTTATTTATTATTAACTTGCAGGGAATGTTTAAATTTGAATATACTGAAACACAAAGCAAGGTTCTTAAACAAGTTTAAATAGAAAGTTTCAGGCTGGAGGAGGTATGTGCAAAGTGTTGTTTAGTCCATTTCTTCAACAGAATAAGAAGGCAAAAGGTTGGGAAATGGTATAAATGGGAATCCATTCCAGAGTATTTGCAAGGACCTCCAGGTTATATAATGGTGGGGTTGTTGTATTAATTAAATGTGTGTCAGTTGTTTTGCCTTTTGCAGATGTATCAAAATCTGAGCCCACAGGCCACGTGTATCCTGGCATAGCTGTGAATGTAGCTCACCATGTTTGTAGATGGCAGCACCATGTCACAGTGTGTAAGGCTTGGACGTCTCTGTTGGGTTAACGATGATGAGTTGCAAATAGTAACTAACCTAGATGTTCAAAGAAACAGAGTGTGGGACCAGCATGTGATCGTCAATACGTATTAAAACATTTATTTTCTACAAGGAAGTCTGAGAAACATATTACTTGGTTATAAAGTTTTATTTTTATATATTTATGAGATATTATTATAGAGTCATGTAAACAACTAACAATGCCCATGTTAAAATGTTACATCAAAATAGCATGCTAATGATCTAAGAACATCCCTTGACATTTCTCTTCAGTTCATATTCTTTGTGATTGACAATGCATGCCAACTGCTACCTGTTCACAAATCTTCATTCATGTTCTTTCCTTAAAAACAAATCCAACAGAAACACCTGTGCCATGTAATTCATCCCAAATGAGCTACATACAGTGATTTGTACAGAAAACGCTGTAGCTTAATTTAGAAGCACTAAAAAGTGCTTGCAGCTTCAATTAAACTGATTTTTCTTTTAGTGTTTTCAATATGACACACATTTTCAGTTTTTAATGAAAAACAAAACAGATTTTTAAATAGATTTAATATTACCTAAATAGGACTGAATGCTAATGTAAACATTTAAAACTCATAGCTGGTTGTATTTCTCTTGAGGTGTTAACTAGAAGCCATTTTTGTATTGCTGTTATTTTTGATCTGGCTGTTGCTATACCTCATAATTCAAGGGATTTGCCTAGAATCATAATATATAAAGATGGAAATGGTCTCAGAGATCATCCAGTCATTCTATATCCCAGTTCACAGCCAGGGAACCCAGGGCTGGAGAAACAAGCTACCCATGATTTACTACTGACTCACTAAAGCTCAGTGTATGCTAGGATGTGGGCTTCCTAGATTTCCAAGTATAGCTTTTAGTGGTCTGTCACATTAGGCCCTTTTCCCCACCCCCTAGTTTATTAGAATGATGAGCGGGGAAAGTGTCCAGAAATATTTGCATAAAATTTTCTTGCTTATCAAGTAACTACAACAAAGAACAAATATGACCCCAAAAATCCTGGTGCTGAAACCAACCTCTGAAATTTCCAGAAGGAAATGAACCACTGATGTCATAGTTTGTGATGTCATAGATGGCTATACTGACATTTTTCTAACTTGGATAGATCATACTGGAATTTCACATTGTTCTCTTTGTTCCGTAGGTTGAGAGAGACTTAGTGATCATTGACTGCTTCTGGAAAAAAAGTTTATGTAGCAATAATACATATTGGATCACATTCTCTCTGTGGAGGTATTGCTTCTTAGAAAATTGCTCTAAAAATGAGAATGATGAAGGGGAGAAAAGGCTGTATCTTTCTCCTTCTCAAAACAAGAGCACTTAAATACCATCTCCACAGATCTGTGAGCATTGTTGCATTTTGAAGGTCTTTTGAGTCAATAACCATTATATATATCATTATATATATATTTTTTTTCCTTCATGATAGTTTCTTGCTTCACTGCTTGGCTTTTTACCCTTCACAATTCTGACATAAATAATTCAAAGACAGTTCTGATGCAGCTTGATCAGCTAAGGAGAAAAGAAATCCAAGCAGTCATTTCAGAAAGTGAGGAAAATGGTTGTATTTTAAGTTAAATAAATGCTTTCACTAAACACACTTACAGTTGACAAAATGCTAGATGTTTAGGTGGCAATTATAGTTCTTTGATAAACTGTCAAATCTTGTCACAACACATGTTACAAACAAGGACAGATTTAGATGTCCTTTATGACAGCTTTGTGTAGGTTGGGAATGTGTGACAGTTAATTTCAAGCAAGGAACATATTTTTCTTTCCAGCAGTTATCTTCTTGTTGATTAGGAAGACTTTCTTTGTGCCTTTCATCCTCCTCATTGACTCACAGTTCCCGATCATTACTGTAAGACTGCCTTACCTCGTCGGTTTGATTCATAATCATCAACCACAATACCGGGAGGAAACCGTTTCCCACTGAGATTTACATTCGGTACAAATGCTTTAAAGTTTGTTTTGTGGTTGTTTACAATTGGAGTTGACAACCGTGTGTGTTTATCAAGCTTTTTGCTGGAAGTCTGTCATCTTGTACAATGGATGTGTAGGTAACAGCTAGGTAAATAAGGCAGACTGAAACAAATAGGAGGGGGGGGGGAAATTCTGTGATTCAGAAGCGTGGCTTTGATTGTGAAGGTTATGTTAGACTCGTGAAGGTGTTTCTGAAGTATACTTTGGAGTTTCTTTTAAAAGTCTGGTGAACCAAACAATCCAAGTATGAAATAATAATCGAGGAATAACAATGAGATTCCAGGAGCTCAATGATGTACCAAGGTAATGACAGATAAAGCAATATGTAAAGAGATTCCATAACTACCATATTGCAAATAATAAAATCTCTTCCTCATGGCTATGTGAAAAAAATTGGAGTGTTTCAAAGCAGATTCTCGACTGATATTTGCTATTTCATGTATAATCTCAGGTTCATACAAGTAACAAAAACTTAACGAAATTAAGGAACACACAACTTCTATTTATGTTATTGAAATCTCTTTAAAAAATGTACTTTTGTAGTACTCAGAAGGCAGGGTTAGGTGGATCTCCATGGGTTCAAAGCCAGCCTGCTCAACATAGCAAGTTCCAGGTCAACCAAGATCACAGAATGAGACCCCATCTCACAAAACAACAACAACAACAACAACAAAACAAAACAAAACAATGTACTTTTTTGATGCTTTGAAGGGCAAAGAAGAAATGTATATGTGGTGGTTTAAACAAGAATGGCCCCTTAGGCTCATGTATTTGAATGGTTGATCATCAGGGAATGCTGTGAGAAGGAAGAGAAGGATTATGAGGTGTGGCCTTGTTGGAGAAGGTGTGGCCTCCCTGGAAGAAGTGTGTCACTGGCAGTGGGACTTGTCTGTCTAGTACGATAACTATGATCAACCTTGCCTTTTACAACTCGGTGCTGCCACTTGGCCCCTGCTACTTAGGGACCTAATTAAATCCATTGCATTCAGTTCATCCAACTGAACAACTTCTGTATACCTGCAGAACCCTGATTGGTGTTGTCATCAGAATTGGAGGTATCAAGATGGCATCATTTACATACACCTTCTGATCCATGAGATCTACATTGTTGGAAAATACATGAAGGAAGTGAATAACTTCCTGTGGCTCTTCAGATTATCTCCTCTAGGTGGAATAAACAACTTATTTTGTGAAAGGCAGAAAAGCAGGGAACTGGGAAGATCAGGTCAACATGCTAAATAGAAGGATTAACTAAGGAATCTCCCATAGCATTTATGTAATATCTGGTCAGTTAATAAACAATAAATTAAAAATGAAGCTTACCCTTTTTTCTTTTCAGTAGTGACTATCTATTAATAATAATAATTTTTCCAAAAAAGCACTGAAATAGCTATCCATTCACATAAATGAAAACTGTGGTGTGTTTGAGGGTGCTTGTGTATCCAACAATTTAAGAGAGATCAGGACTACTGGGAAGACTGGGTAGATCACAGGTTCATAGACTCCATTCCCAGAGCTGCTAATCAGCACTCTAGCTGGGCTGTCAGGGGAAGTGTCTGGGGTTTGTGTTTCTAACCAAATATATCGGCTGGATGCTTCCCACAGCATTTTCTTCAGTGGTGCCCTTTTTACAGTCTTTAGTGTCATTGTTGGCACTAGATGGGAATCCTCCTGCCTCAGCCAACTGAATGCTGAGATTACAGGAACGAGCTGTCGTGCCCAGCAAACTTGTTTCTTTTTGTACAGCTTCTATTCCTTTCCCCAGGCTCATCTTGAATTCTTCGGCTTACCTATCCCATCGTGTCAGTCACTTGAGCGCCAGGGTACCCGAGCTACGTGCTTTCATTGCTGTGTTTCCAACTAAGTTTTATATATAGTGTTTTTGCAGTATTTCTTTTTTGTTTAGGTAAAAATATTTTTCAAATGTAATGGCAATTGCCTGTTGAGGAGTTTAAGCGCGTCTTTCCTCCCACTCTCCTTTCCACCCCTCATCCCCCTTCCTTTCTTTCTTCTTCCCTTCTTTCTTTGACCAGGAGTCCATGTACCTAGGTTGTCTTCAAACTGGTGACTCTTTTGCTTTTCTCTCCCAAGCACTGGGATCATAGGCTTGAGCCAATATGCTTGTTCACACTAATCTTTCTTCTTTTTAAAAACAGATTATTATTTTTTTAATTATGTGAATGAGTGTGTCTATGTGTGGGTATGTAGACAGGAGTACCAGTGCCCATATTCACTCTTAACCACTAAGCTGTCTCTCCAGCCCTTCACCTTCATTCTTGAGAGATATTTTGGCTAGTATATAATCCTAGGTTGTCCGTTGAATTCCCAACCATTGAAACTCCAACCTTCACTCTTTGGTATTTGGTTAGTGCTGTTTAAAATGTAGCCTCCTTTGAAAATCAACATTTTCCCTCTCACTTGTCTTTAAAGTTTTCTTTTCCCTTCCCCCCTCATTTCTTTCCTAACATCTCTCTTGCTCTGCATATTCAATGGTATTTGTTTAGGTGTCTATTTCTTCGAAGTCATTAGGTGTGGTCTTTTTGAATCCACGCCTTAGTGACTTTTATCAGGTATGGAAAGCCTTCCTGGTTTATCTCTTCAAATATTTCCCCAAGTCTCTCTTCTATTGTCACTGATGACACATGACACATCTTTAGATTCTATTTTCTAACAATTTTTCTCTCATAGTTTTTCCTGTCCACTGCATTCTGCATCCTCTTCTCTGAGACCTGCCTTAAGTTTGTTCTCTTTTCTTCCTTCTCCTCCTCTTCCTATTCCCCTCCCCCTCCTCTTCCTCTTTGGGGTGTGTGTGTGTGTGTGTGTGTGTGTGGGTGTGGGTGTGGGTGTGGGTGTGTGTGTGTGTGTGTGATGGCAGGTGAGCAGAGGTCAGAAGACAACATCATGGATTTGGTTCTCTCTACTTCCATCTTTACGTGGGTTCCAGGTATCAAACTAAAGTTCCCAAGCTTATGTGGCAAGCCCCTTATATACTGATCCAATTCACTGGCCTCTTATTCTCTTTCACCTGGGGGCTGTTATGCTATCAATTAGGCCTGCTGAGTTCTAAGTGTTAGTTACTGCAGTTTTGTTTGGAAGGCACTTCATTGAGTCCCTTTGCAGTCTTCCTGGGGGATGCTTAGAGGTCATTGTTCTTCATCATTGTCCTCAAACTTGTTCTTGCTTGACATCTTAAAAAAAAAACAAAAAACACTGTAATAGCTGTGTCTAACCATTTGAATCTAAATATTGTAGAATGTGCAGCTATTATTTATTCTTTCTTTCATGATGACCTCTCTTTCCTTTAGTGCTTGTTTATATTTAACTCTATACTGTCATAGTAAGAGAATTTATTTGAGGAAATTGTTTAAAATAAAAAATGAGAGTTTTTTTTTCCAGAAAGAATTTGCTTCTGACCTTTATCTGAGTTGCTGTTAGCTTGGGGCCACCCCAATCCAGCATCAGGCTCTAATCTCCCCAGATGTTTTATGCCCCTAGATTCAGAATTATCAAGAAGGGCCCAAGGTCACAATTTGCAGAGTTGCCCTCATCTCATTCCACATATCATCTGCTCTGTCATGCTCACTAGTCATCACTTCCTACTGTGGACTGTGGGGTGGATTTCCTGCCTCCCCACAGCTCTAAAGACAGAGAACTCTCCCAATCCAATTTAATGAGTAGACCTTCCTGTTTTAGACACTTCACCTTGGGAAGACCCCTGGGCCTTAGCTTCTTAGCCAATGACATCAAAAAAGAATGAAGCCTGAGATTACAGCTGGTGGTATTTGTCCATGACTTCTGTGACTGCCATGACTCATTCAGCACAGCCAGTTCTCATTTCCCCTCCCTGAATTGTGAAGTTAGCTGAATATCCATGCCTTGGCAAAAACTGTCTTGGATGATGGTTGACAGTAAAGGCTGTCCTGGTGCTTAATAAAGACAGTACAGTGGATAAATCCATGGGATCTTGTTTGAAGTAATAGAAACTAGTAGTCTGAGATCCTATAAGAAAGTGCTTACATGGGTTAGCTTTTAGGATCAGTGTCTTAGGGTTACTATTACTGTGATCAAACACCATGACCAAAAGCAACTTGGGGAGGAAAGGGTTTATTTGGCATCTGCTTACAAATCACTGTTGATCATTGAAAGAAGTCAGGGCAACAAACCCAAACAGGGCAGGAACCTGGAGGCAGGAGCTGATGCAGAAGCCATGGAGAGGTGCTGCTTACTGACTTGCCTGCCATAGTTTGCTCAGCCTGCTTTATTATAGAACCCAGGATCACCAGTCCAGGGATGGCCCAACCCACAATGAGCTGGACCATCCCACGGCATCACTAAGAAAATGCCCTACAGGCTTGTCCACAGCCTGATCTTATGGAGGCATTTTCTCAATTGAGGCTCTTTCTGCTCTGATGACTGTAGCTTGTGTCAAGTTGGCATAAAACTAACCAACATAATTAGGTGTTGTAAGTTTGTTTGATGATAATGAAAAGGACATCTAAGTTCCATCCTAACCTTTCTGACTGACAGCACCTTGGAAATGAGGTTACATTTAGATTTGTGGGATACTCCAGGCCTGCACTAACATATACTGAATTTATACAACGAATGTGCACTGTACACACTACCATCTGTAAAGTCATCTTTAAAATAAATGTTACTTTGTAACTGTTGTTGACTTTAGCAGTTGCCTTTACCAACAGTCACTTTTTGTGTAAATATACTCTGCTTCATATTCTTATATGTTAATAACTTCTTATCAATTCAATTCATGAGCTCTCATTTAAAATGAACTACAATGAGAAAACAAGAAATAGCTTATTAGTGTCAATCTGCTTTATTCTTTCTGTAGACATGAGAAAAGGAAGGTCTATGAGTGGGAATATTTTCTGTCTTGAAATTTATGTATTTTTAAAGCAGCATTTTACTTTTGATAATTTAGAGTGTTGTATCTGTTGGAGATGTAGAAAAATGGTGGTAAATGGTGTTTCTAAGAATGAGTAGTACAGAAATAAATGACTTCTGATCTTCAAGTTTAATTTAACTGCAGAGGGGTGAGGTAGGGCTGTGGATGTGCATAAGGATCATACCAGACCAATGGAACTTGAATCCTGGCTAGGCAGTTTGATATCTGATGATGCCGAGCACATTTCTTCACAAAGCTTTCCCATGATTTTCTCATTTATGAGATGAATAATTGTAATAGTAATAATCTGTTAGGGTTGTGAGGATGAAATAAGTAAAAATAAATGTAAACCATTTCAAACTTTATATATGTGTATCACATACAGTTTATGAGCATGATTTGGACATTATTTGCATTTATTTATATATTTATATATATATTTATTTTGTGCATGATGTGTGTGTGTATGTGTGTGTGTGTATGTGTGTGTATGTGTGTGTGTATGTGTGTATGTGTGTGTGTGTGTATGTGTGTGTGTGTCTGTGTCTGTGTGTGTACTCAGACATTCTGCAGCATAGTGGGGGAGGTCACAGGACAGACAGTTTGTGGGAGTCATTTTTCTCTTTTTGCCATGCAGGTCATGACATCAGTCTTGCAGTAAGTGCCTTGACCTACTCATCCATCTCACTGGTCCATGAACATAATTTTTGCATATAGAATACAAATAGGTGTCAACAGTTTCATAAAATAACATAAAAGTCCTAGTCTACACCCGAACCTCTGTAGATTTTACTTTTCCTCCCACAGTCTTCCTCTTGGAGGGCCAGTCACAGTGAAGTGGAACAGGCAATTGTATGCTCAATTGCCATCTTGAGAACTTTTTTAATGGATTTCCTAGGTCAGTCACTATTGGAAGGGCAAGGTGAGGATAGAGTGTTGAATGAATCAGTGGGGTTATGCTCTACAAAACTGAAGGCAGGACAACGTGGTCTGAGGAATAGCAACATGGTATTTGTGAATAGTGTGGTGTGAGATTAAGACAGGTTTTTCTTGTGGTGATATTTTGTTTGTGCTCTAACAAACAATGCTTGACTGGAGATCTGTGGAGCTAGCCACTAGAGGCCAGGCAGTGGTGGCACACACCTTTAATCCCAGCACTTGGGATCCCATGCCTTTGATCCCAGTACTTGGGAGGCACACACTTTTAATCCCAGCACTTGGGGGGAGGAGGAAACAGGAAGTGATATGGCTGCGTGGAGAGAAGTGAAAAGGTCTTTGGATTCAGCACAGGTAAGAAGTCTCTCTGGTGGCTGCTCTACTTCTCTGATCTTTCAGCATTTACCACTAAATCTGACTCTAGGTTTTTATTATTCAGACCAATTAGAATTTGCACTACACTTTCTATGAATGAGTGTCTGTAGATTTCCAGTGAGTGTGGACAAAATTTTATTCCTTCCATGGCCATGGTATGTTTATATTTATTTTGATATTTTAATGCATCCTTATAGCAACAGGCTCTCTCCATAGAATGAGCTAGGAAAACATTTCTTCATGAGACCATGTGGAAAATTATTGGTTAACCAGCAGAAGATGATGTACCCCTTTTCCAGTCAAGGTTAAGTGTAATTTAAACTACCAATCACAAAATCTTTTGAGTATTTTAGCACTTCATTCTTGGAACTCTTTTTTGTCTTACATTTTTGTATATTTCATAGAAAAAATGATGACTCATAAACATGATCTCCCGTTGATGTAATTTTATAATAGTAAATTATTTCTCACAGCAAAATATCACTGAAATATTTAGAACAAGAAAACATATGCCTTATTTTAATATTTCTGGGGAAGCAAATTCCATGGATCCTTTTGATGATTTTCTTTTAAATTTATGAATCATATAGGAAATTCTCTTGTATCTTGTTTTTCTGATGAAGTTTAATACTCTTCATGCTTGTATACCCCTGTGAAGTTTGAGAGCAGATGATATGACCCTCTTTGTACATTAAGTACCATTATTTTAAAGACCTCTATTTTTATCAGGACCTTCACTTTTCATCCTATTTCTAAGTCTTTTGATCAGTTTTACTGCTCTGTCCTTTTTTTTTTTTTTTTGAGTCTAAAGAATTCTCTTGCGTCTGACCAGGAGAGCACACCTTGCACACCTAGTGCTTAGCTGACATTCACACATCTCACCATCACACCACCACGCTTGCCATTTTAGGAACTGTAAAAATGTTTCATTTGAGTTGGTACATTATTTCCTGGCATTTATTTGAGATCTGAATAAATTAAAGCCTTTCGAAGTTATATGCCCTCCTTACATAACAATGCACACACACACACAGAGGGAGAGAGAGAGAGAGAGAGAGAGAGAGAGAGAGAGAGAGAGAGAGAGAGAGAGAGAGAGAGAGAGCGAGCTAATGAATTGTGATAATTCATTAGTAACTACTAAAGAACAACACAGCTACTTGGAGCTACTTGGGGCTGATGGCTATTTATTTATTACACATTAAAAGACACACACATGCACACACAGTGCAAGAAGAAAGAAAAGAATACTTTTCAATGACTAACCGAATAGTATGCCTTTTAAGAAGTGAATTATAAGAAGTAAACAGCTCTTAAATTGAGCCATTAGATTTCATCAATGATGTGCTTTTAACCTTTTAACTGTAAGGTTTGTCTGCATGGTGTCTGTTTGAAGTCTGCAATCTGTCATTAGCTAAGTAAAATTGGGATAATTATGTTATGGAAATGGGACCAAAATTGGTAAGATAACTCCATGAAATTTAAGATTCCTTTGATCACTATTAGTCTACCATACTGGTTCTTGAACTTAGGATTCAATCTAAAGTGTGGTCTAAAGTCTTATTTTAACCTTCTCTCTTCAATACAGCATTCTGTTGGTTGCTGAATGACAGAATTTTTATTCTTTTTTCACTTGTATCTTTGTCTTTAGAGCCTCTATCACCTTTAAAAATAATTTCTTTTTATTTCTAATTTGTGTGTGTTGTGTGCACATGAGTGCAGGTGTGCACAGAGTCCAGAAGAGGCCACTAAATCCCCTAGAGCTAGAGTTACAGGCCGTTGTAGGCTGCTCAAGGTTGCTGGGAACTGAATTCAGTCCTCTGGGAGAGCAGGAACTGAGCCATCTCTCCAGCCTGTTCCTATCATTTCTTTCTTTAATTAAAGAAAACTATGTGTACATGTGTGGCTGAGCATATGCATGTGCAAGAGCCCACAGAGGTCAGAAGAGGCATCAGATCCCCTGGAACTGGAGATGTGAGCTGCCATGTGGGTACAAGGTATCAAACTCAGGTCCTCTGCAACAGCAGCCTGTGCTCTTAAGCACTGAGCCATTGCTCCAGCCGCAATTTCTAACATTAAAAAAATTGTGGAGAAAAATTTCATGAAGTCTTCCTTTCCATATTTACCCTCTTGATTTGTTAATTAAATCTTTCCTTCCTTTTCATTGGGAGCTTTCAGATTATCTCCAGCCATTAACAAGTAATCAAAATTTATCTATGATTCAAAATAAAAATTAGTGAACAACTTAACACCCAAATTAGTGAAATTTAACTCCTTGAAGGCTCCATGTGTTTGGATGTGCTTACATCATTATTTTCCCTATAACCTAGTTACAGATCACTGAGCTATAACTTACGTGCAAGCATGCTGGGATTTCATGAATATTTAGTGCCTGTTTCTAAGTCTGTGAAGTCTCATTTATCAATGCTGCTTTCCTCCATGCCACATGGTTGTGACTTTGGTGCTATCTCTTTGGAATGATAAGGGTTGAGTTCCACACAGTTTTCATATAAAACAGAAGAGGGAAATATCAATGCAAGCTCTTCTTTTACAGCAATTACTATGTCATTTATAGGTCAGTGCAGAGCAAAATCAAGAAGCTACTTTTAATTTCATAAACTAGAATCCAAAATATTACCATGTGTTTAATGCCTGAAAACTCCCTTGGTTGATTTTTCTTTTTTAGATTTCAAAACTGTAAACATGGACGTCAGAGATTTTATTGGTGAGTTACCTGCTCTAGACCAGCAAGTTTCAGCGCAGCCAATCATTACCCTTTCTTGAAATACATATTTCCAGACTCATCCATAGGACCTCTTTTGACTCAGTAACACTCAAGCAATGCTTCTCATTCTGGGGTGTGCATTCAACTCACCTGGGGAGTTTTAAATGTTACCTCAGCATGAACCACAGAGAGTTGATGTGTTGGTCTGGGTCACCTTAACAATAATCCTAACCCTAGTCTTGATGCTAAATCTAACAGCAACTTAGGCTAACATTCCTAGGCTAGAAATGTCATTCAGACTTTCTGATCATGAATATGGATTTTATGCTCAATCTTTCCTAATCATCTTCAAATATTAATATTTTTAAGTTTATAAAATTTTGCTTATCTCCTAGGAGAAGCAATGACTGACTTATCCAAACAAGCTCTGGTGTGGAGATATGATGAAGCCTGCCTAGCTCAGCAGGAGAGCTTCTTTGAAATTCTGGGAAATCTTCCTCTCACCACAGAAGAACCCAAAGATAGAGACTGTAGGGATACCAGAGTAAAGAAGCTGATGTTCTTGTGTCTTGGACAACTGGCCAGAGGTCTACTTTATCTTGAGTTTGCTCCTCAACTGTGTAATAATAGAAAATGTTGACTGAGTATTTAAATACTGACTATAAGGCAGAGTACAGGAAAGGACATGTCAGGCATGGGGACGTAAAGTAATTTTCCCAGGATCACATAGCTAGGATGCTGTAGACTTGAACCCAGTCTGACCTTGGTGCTCTCAGGGCCACTTGTGGCATCACTCTGACTAGTGAGATTGCAATGTGAAATAATAGTCACAAATGAGCAGTGTGCAGGCAGATTGAATCTCACCTCACTTATGTAATATCAACATGCATAACTTGATTTTCCCAGTTTTAATGATCCCATATGTAAAATGGGCTAACAGTAAAATCTGTTTCTTGTGGTTATTATTATAAGGTTTTCAACAGTCACTCTGGTGTCTGCATTATACAAGCTTTTCCATCCCACAGTGCCACATGGAATTACTGACATGAGCGTGAGAATACGCAGCTCTCATTTCCATCCTTTTTTACGTGCTAGGAACTCTCGTTTGTCACTCACCCGCTTAAGTCTTCAGTTATCTTCCATGCAAATTTAGATGCTATATTATGTGATAGCAACGGTTTCTTCTCACTCTAATATTGTGTGATTCTGGATATTACAAAATAGCAACAAGGGTATATTTATATATGTAAACTGTACATATACTGAGAACTGCAATTCTCACCCACCCGTTCATCTTTTTAGTTCCAACAATTTCTTCTTTATTCTGGGCTCATCTGTCAAAATGTAGAAGTAGAATACTGTGATTTCTAACTTTTTAGGAGTCTATTAATCTCTCTCTGTTAACAGCCAGTTGCTTGAAGTACAATGGCTCCTGTGCCTGGCGATCTTTCACGTTCATTTTCTATTACCATAGAGAAATACCTGAAGTTGAGTACTTTACAAGATGCTGAAA
>CABHPH010160116.1:0-16982 GCA_902168325.1 Peromyscus nudipes | reverse complement strand
AACAACAACAACAACAACAAAAACCCCCTACATTTTGATGTACCAATGTGAGTCTGGGATATCCACCTAGGGCCTGGGAAAGCTGGGGGTGGGGGAAGACACGGCTCCTTTAAGGAACTCTGCTGCTCAGTAGAGCATTTACACAGCCTTTTTCACACTAAGTAGAAACAAAAAACTACGTAAAATGTACCTGCTGTTTTGCAGGGCACCAACATTCCAGGTCTGGGGGATTGAATGCAGTTCTTGGTCATCTATTTCTGACCAGGCCCATAAGCTCTAGGTTTGGCTTTTAGCGACCCAAAAAGTAGACGGAGTCAGCTGCCAAAGCTTCAGCAGAGGTCCTAACCATGCCACTTAGTAGTTTAAGGGCACATGTGGTCAGAAAAAAAAGAGATATGCAGTAAAAGAGGTCTAGGTGAGAAAAAACCTCTAAACAGGTTCCATTGTGTTTCAAAATGTGAGTAGGCTTAAGAAAAGAGAAAGAGTATAGACAGTCATAGAAAGAAATAAATAGTTAAAAATAATAAAGTCTTTAAAGACAGAGAAAAAGTAATATAAAAGAAAGAGGCCACATAACAATGGAAAATACACAGGGAGTCTGGATCCTATATAGTATTGTATTGATTTTGAATTTTTTGATTGCTAATAAGAGAAGAGAGCTGCTGAGAGGCATGGGACTGAAAGAGGTACTGTTGAAGTAAACCAGCCTGGATAGTTTATGAATGCCTTCACTTTAAAATGGAACTCAAAAAATACATGGCTTTGGGGAAGAAGTTTTGCTTTTATTTTCACAGTAAATGAGAGGCTGTGAATTCCTTCAGGGTTGATATGGATTTGAGGAGACCTCCTGAATCTTGACAGGTGACATAAATAAACAAAGGTTATAGCTGGTCTTCCCAGGACTTGGCCATTATCTCAATTTTCTCGGGGAACCCTAAAGATGCCTTTGCCCACAGACCACAGGAAGCAGTCTAGAGAAGACAGCACCCACATTCCCAAGAGACGAGTGGGTGGTTGTTGGCTATTTGGTGGGTTATGGATGTTTGTTATCATTTAGGGGAATATAGGAATACAGGATAAAAAGACAACTATTAATTTCAGATATTTTGCCTTGGCATGAATTTTGGTATATTGATACAAATTTAAAGTTATTTTTACTATACTGTATATATATTTCTACTCTTGTTTGGGGTATTGTGCTTATGAAGCTCATTTAAAAATACAATGTATAGTTTAAAAATGACGTTAGTAGCTAATCTATAATAATCAAACTTGTCATCATATTAGGTATGTTTTCAAGGTTAAATAGATATGTGATAGATGATCTTCAAACACTTTAAAGACTTACAGAATATGGCATTTAAGATGTTTAAGAACCTGAGGTTTTTCATGACAGTGAGACATATCTTCTCCTGGCAGCACCAATCTATTTCATAAAAGGATAATGGGCATCAAAAAAACTCCATATGGAGTTTGCCTTCAATGTGGCAAGGCAAGCCATTTGGGCAAGAAATTGCCCTTGCCTTGACTGCTGACAGTATGCTGTACAGACTGGACCAGTGCAGTGCAAAGGAAAAAGACTGTTGAACTTTGCCAAGACAAGGCAGTACATTTCTTTCAGAGTCCTGCTTTACAGAAGAGTCTGACAGACATTCTGCAGGACACAGAGGAAAGCAACTGATGAACTTTGCCAATACAAGGTGGGATGGTTCTTCAAATTTTCTGCTTCACTGAAAAGTCTGCCAGATATTCTTGGCCTATAGGCTGAAGATGGATGATGCCCCAACATTGCAGAGGAACTTTGGGTGACTGTCCAGGCAGCCAGATGTCTCTGTTGTTAGGTAATATTACATCCTTCTGGGGTATTTGATGGAGTTAAAGACTAAATAGAGTTACAGTTTTTCTTAGTTATGATAGAAAGTAAATTAGGTATAAAACTTTGGAATCACTAATATAAGACAGATAATAAAGTATTTTTTCTGAATTTGCTAAATATAAATGGACTGAATATTGTAAATATAATTCTTACTTGATAACTGTTTTGTGGTATATAGTTTTACTATGTTAAAGTTAAAACCCTTTCTTTTTATTTATACAAAAAGGGGGAAATGTTGTGGAATATTAGCTTAAGATGCGTCACACTTGTTTATGCTGTGGAATATTTGTTTAATGATGTAAAGATGTGTTGCATTCTTTTATGTTGCATTTTGCTTGCCTAAAACATGTGATTGGTCTAATAAAGAGCTGAATGGCCAATAGCTGGGTAGAAGAGGGCTAGGCAGGGTTGCCAGGCAGAGAGAATGAATAGGAGGAGAAATCTATACTTGAGAGAAGAGTGAGGAGTGGGAAAAGGAGGAGAGGAGGACACCAGGGTCCAGCCACTCAGCAACACATGGAGTAAGAAGTAAAGAAAGATGTTTAAAATAAAGAAAGATAAAAAGCCTAGAGGCATAACATAGCTAAAGAGAAACAGGATAATTTAAGTTAGAAAAGCTGGCTAGAAACAAACCAAGCTAAGGCAGGGCATTTGTAAGTAAGAATATAAGTAAGAACAGGTCTCCTGTATTTATTTGGGAGTTTGGTGGTAGGCACCCAAAAAGTAAAAAACAAAACAAAATATCAAAAGAAAAGTAAACTATACCTATGTGAATCATTTCTCTCCTTGCACAATGTGGGTCCCAGGGACGGAACACAGGTCTGAAGCACCATAGCCAAAATCTTTACCTGCTGAACCATCTCAGCAGCCTAGTGTTCTTGTTTTATCCTCTTTTTTAAAAATTAAATAAATAAAATTAAAACAGCATTAAGTGAGGATCCCAGGAGACATACCATAATCCTTTTGAAGGGCAACACCTCATCACCTATTGACAGCTCACTGTATCCTACTTCCTAAAGGTTCAGCATTGCCTTAGGACATTGCCACACAGAGACTCAAAGTGCCGACCATGGCACCTCAGCTACTCACTAACAACCCATGGAAATTTATTTCATCTTCTGTTACCTAGTCTTTTATTACTAGAGCATAGTATTTATCAGATGTTGATTTCTAGTTGTGCCCTTAAATACGAAAAGAATACAAATACTTTTCAAATTTACTAAAAAGTTGAATTGACAGAAGTTTCTCTCATAAAATACCCAGAAACCTTTGATACCCTGTGTCACTTGTATTAGAACAAAATAGGATGCTGTTTCCAACTTAGGGCGGAATTGTTTAGATTATAATTTTACACTCACTTTAGTTAACACATGTTCTCTATAAATCAGAGTCAGAGGTCAAGATTCGCATGCTAATATTTTCTTGAAAATGTGTAACCCTGCCTGAAGCTGCTTGCCTTAGGCTGGCAGAAAAAACCACTGGCCTGCCAGATGGGCTGTCAGGCACCATTATGGTGAGTAAATATATGGTGTGGTATGGGAGAGAGAGAGAGGCAGAATAGTTCATGTCCTGTGGAAAGAGGCAGGTCTGAAGAGACAAAGATGGTGAGGAAAGGGTTGGTGTGGGTAACCTGCTTGCCACCCAGGGTCATGGTACCATCTGGTACTGAGCTGTGACCAAGGGGCATCAATGTCTGAGTCTGGGGCCCTGCTGCAGCCATGGTCTGTGTAAATGTCATTGTTCCTGTTACGACCTAAGGCTGTGAGGATAGGGCCTCACAGAGTCGGCCTGGCCCCTCACTGGTTCTATAGCTCTAGGAAGAGCAGGCCCTGAACCTCGCCTGGGCAGCACAATAGAGCATGAGAGAGGGAGAGCTGGCCTCACCCCTCATCTGCCATGTGGTGGCATGAGTAAGGGACAGATGCCTTCCCCCCTTCACCCATTGCCACCTGCAGCAGGTGGGAGAGCTGGCTTAGGGGCATGAGATCAGGACAGATGGCCCGGCCCATCACATGTGGGCTGCCAGGCCAGATGAGGGATGTAGAGCATTGCCCATGCCCTGGACAGCTCTCAGAGAGCATAGCAGGAGTTGGCTGCTCCTTGCGCAAATAAGGTATGGGCCCATTCAACTCCACAGAGACAAAGGCCATGCCATATTATAGTCAGTTAAGCTTCTGCTTCTCTGTCAGAGCTGACTCCTCAGAAGTCATGTGACTGGCAGACTGCTAACCTAACTGATGAGATTGGAAAGACCCCGCCTCCACTGTAGCTCTTCCTCGCTGACTTCCACCCACCATGCTTTGGTATTTGAATTGGTGCGTCGGTAATGTTTGGCTGTCTTCAATCAGGTCCACATATGCAAATTAGATGCATTTCCTCCCTTGTTCTCTTGTCCTCCCTTCCCCCCGACTTGAGCTATATAAGCTAGCATCTTTACTTCAATAAACGAGCTGTCCTCTGACACCGTCTCCTAGATCATTCATAACCACCATGCTCACCTTGACCTTGCTCCCCAGCTCCCCTGCACCCTTCGACTGCTGGTGCGCAATGGCTGATGGGGTCAGGAGACCCACACTCGCCAGCTACAGCACTTGGGAGAGGACCTGCACCCATCTGGGCAACACAGTAGAGCTGGCGGTGTGGATGAGCCTATAGGAGGGGTGAGAACAGGCGAACTGGCCCCACCCCTTGCTGCCAGCAGCATTGGGTGATCTAGTGGGGCAATGCTGGAGAGCACTCCCTGGTGGTGATGATGAGGGAAAGCCTGTGGGCTGACCAACCCAGCTACCACCCAGGCCCAGAACCAGGGCTATGAGTTGGCCCACCCCAACATCCACCCCATCTATGAACTGCTGGAACATGTGAAGGGCCTGGTCCTACAGATCCAAAGCGGCAGGATCTCCACGACACAGAGTAACAACAGGATATCCAAGAGGATTTTCAGTGAGGGCCCCGCATTGATAGTGTAGTAGAAGTCAGACTAGACCAATGACTCATTGCCATGAACACTTGCAAGTGAAGATGTATGGACTAAAGGGTTTACTGTGTGGCTCACTGTGTCACACTACAGCTTCCACGATGAAAAATTTTTTTCTTTAAAATTTTATTTTATTTGGTGGGGGAGGAGGGGTTTGCAAGAGTACAAGGCAGATGCAAAGGGATGGGGAGATGAATGGGATCAGGATGTAGGATGTGAAATCCATGAAGAATCAATACAAAGCTAAAAAGGAAGAAGAAGAAAATGAAATGTGCAACTACATGGCAACTTGAGAAGGAGAAGGTGAAGTGAGGCTGGGAGGCTGGGATATGTTTGGTGACACTGCCTGCCCATCCTCACCACCAGGGGCAGCAAGCTCAGAAAAAACCGGGTTGCTACTAGGTGACTGATGCTAATAACTGGTGAGATATTGAGATGGGCTATTTAAAGACATCATACCTCAGAACACTCCACCCCAAAGAATGACGTCAGGGATCTGATTCTGTCCCACTGATCAAAAAGCTCTCATAGGCCTGAGGCAAATCCATTTCGGAAAGCGAGACTCTGAGGACAGGGGACCAAGCATGCTCTCACAGAACGGGCCTCCAGAAAAGAAGAAGCTTGTGGTTCAGGAAGCAGGTGAGACTAGGCATGTTAGGGAAGTTGCACACTACCAATTCATGTTGTATGTGGTGATACCCTAATAAAATATGCCTGAAGATAAGAGAACAGAACAAGCCACTAGATTAAACATAGAGGCCAGGTAGTGGTGGCACACACCTTTAATCCTAGCATTTGGGAGGCAGAGATGCATCTGAATCTCTGTGAGTTCACGGCCACACTGGGCTACGTGAGATTGGTTTAGTCTAGGAGAGAAAACAGAGCCAGGCAGTGGTGGCACACACCTTTAATCCCAGTACTGGGAAACACACACGCCTTTAATCCCAGGAAATGATGGCTAGGTGGAGAAAGGTATATAAGGTGTGAGGAGACAGGAACTAAAGGCTTTTCAGCAGAAGCGTCCCTTTCAGCTAGAGGCTTTTTCAGCTGGAGCCTTTCCGGTGAGGACTCAGAGGATTTCAGTCAGGGGATTTGTGGAACTGGTGAGGTGAGACGTGGCAGTGGCTTGTTCCTTTGTCTCTCTGATCTTTCAGCATTTACCACAATATCTGGCTGCAGAGTTTTTATTAATAAGACCATCTATGATTCAAACAACATTGTAGCTGATGCTATGCCATTATTCCATGACCCAGTGTTGAGGCATCTCCAAATTCTAGGTACTCTACTCTACCAAATTGTAAGCATGAATTTATTAATTAATGCTATTCTTCCCCTACAATAACTACTAGGAGAGTGCATTTCAAACTTGAGCATGCAAGGATTCACTTGGTGTGGATGCCTTCAGTATTCTAGTTTGGTTCAGGAGCATACAAAATGAGTATATGACAAGATGCCTTGGCACTATTTGAGAGTTTCGTGACAGTGTTTCGTAGAAATGCAGAAGTGTTGGCTTCTGACCTCAACTACTGAAATAGAATCTTTGCATTTGCTTGTTTGTTTATTTTTATTTGTGCAGTCTTGAGAACTGAACCCAGAGACTTGAGTATGTCAGGCAAGAGCTCTAAAACTGAGCTACATTCCAGCCCAGAATCTTGGTTTCCTAAAAAATCCATAGATGATTTGCACACACATAACTCTTGAATAACATCACTTTGGTTTAATGGTGTACTTCTCCATCCAATCAGAGTGAAGTCACAATTTTGTTTTGATTTGCAATCCATTGTAGACTAATACTTTTTATGAAATGAAGTGAGTAAAAATGAATTATTAAAAGAAGACACTCTTTAAAAAGACTTAAACATATAACTATATTGATATTCAATGAGATGATAGGAAATCATCTTTGCCAAGCTACTTTAGAATCCTTCCTAGGTTTGGAATCTTCAGGCTTATAATGGTTATAAGCTGAGATCAGAGAGCCATGGAAGGTACCAGTTGGTGAACAGACATTGAATGGTTCTTGTACTGCAAAGTAAGTTTGACTTTTTCATTTTTGTAAGTTTGAAATACTTTAGCAAAAACAAACATTTCTTAACCTCTGCAATGCAGCATTATAGTGAAAACACACAGCACTTTGTTTAAAGACAATATTTTTCTTTATAATACATTATAAGATTGAGCTGTAAATTATAACTTTTCTGCTTCATTTCCACCCTTCCCCCTCCGCTGGCCTTCCCATTAGCTTGGTGGATATTTCTTTAGAGTGCTGGGTCTGGCTAGCTTCAGGAAGCTCCCGCAGTTCTCAACAGAGTTGAAATGCAGGTGGGTATTAGGTCTCCCCCGCACTTAACTTTAGTGGGAGCAGGTTGTTTGGAGCCTTTCCTAATAGCAGCTATTCATGAAAAGGAGACTTGGAAAGCCTACAGGGAGTGAGTGAGTGACTCAGGAGAGCCGGGGAGATGATAACATGGGGACTATGCTTCTGTGCTCAGAGGCACCACGGATTTATGACTTGAGTGATAGAATCATTGTCCAAGTAGAAACAACCCAAAACACCAGTGAGTAAAGAAATGCACAAAAGATTGTTGGCTGTAAGAATACATGTGGCTTTACAATGTTTGACATTAATTTATTTGGGTGTGGGAGTTGTGCACAGGTGTGGAGCTTAGAGGATAACTTGAACATGTCAGTTCTCTCTACCACGTGGGTTCCAGGGATCAAACCTGGTTCATTAGGCATGACAACAAGCAACTTTACCCACTGAGCCACCTCACTGGCCCTGGCTTTAATTTTTTTTTTCCAAATTAGAAGGGTTTTTTTTTTTTTGGTATAACACTCATTTATTCACACAGTGAGATTACAAGCAATATTCATCCCGTCTTCCAAATGCAAACGGGAGTACCTCTCCAGGTGTACAGGTCCAGACTCACCACGTCTGTTCCTCTGGATCTTGGGTTTTACTAGAAACTCCCAAGTGTCAAAAATAGGGATATATTGCATATACATGCACTGTTTTGTTTTTATGTATTATTTGTATATATGTGGGTATGCATATATAAGCATAAGTATGTATATCTAGCACATATATACAGATAGAACATATAGATATACACAGATGTATCAATAAATTTTCCATTCCTCTTTAGAGGATTCATTTCACAGTTTAATCCTAGTTTTGAAACAGAAAACCTTACTCATCTGGCAGAGACAGAGGTTTTAAGGAAAACTACAAAGAGATCTCAGAGCCCCCAGAGTTTACCTTTAAACTTTATCCTTCATGAATTTTTCCTATATTTAAAGCATTTTTACTATACCACATGGAATTCTCTGCAAACTGATATAAAATCTATACTCATAGAATCTAATTATAAACTTTATAGGAATCCCTGAGAAATATTTCTCTCCTGATAGTGTCTTAAGAACACCATGCTTCCTGGATGAGGCTCATTTATTTCCTAGCTATTTCTTGACACAGTCACTCATTATATACAAGGTTCAAATAATTTATTCCACCTCAAAAAAATTCCACTATTTTGCATTTGTATCTGAAGGCTGCCTCAATATATGGAACACAATGGTGTGCCAATCATCCATCAATTTTTTTAAACATTGGATGGGTCCACCCATGAGCAAGCTGTCTCAAGGACATTTGTAAATTTGTTCAGCTTAAATGGAAAGCAAGTAGATGGATTTACTTTACCTTTGATAATCAGGGTCAGTCCTCAGAATTACATTGTTGGGATGGAGGACGAGAAGTTGATACAGGGTCAGTCCTAGGAGCATCCTGTGTAAGAATGTGTTTTGTTCGTTCTTGTAACTGTAGTGTGTAGCATCAAACAATGCTCAGTGAAGGTTGGTGACTGAGCAAATGAACTTGATTTCTGAATCACATTCATATTTCGCCGTATGACCAAACAAAGGAAACTCAGAATAGCGAGAGATTATTCTGTCTTCTCATCATGGCAAAGCTGAGGGAGGTTTTCTGTTTATTGCCTACCCGACTCAGGTTGTGTCGCTTTTCCATGCTTACTCCAAGCATTGCCAGTTCACTGGAAAGCCTGTAAAAGCAACCTGCCCTCTTGCTCTTGTTTGCCTTTGGGTATGCTTACTCCTCTATCAAGTCAAGTTTTTATCCTTTAAAACTAGACCTTTGTCTCTGCCTCTCTGCAGGGAGATTTGTTTACTTCTGTTGGTGTACTGACTACATGAGGCAGAACCAGGCATATCGCCATTACTGCCTTGGTGGTCCATCCATATTCCCACTGTCATCTCCTGTGTCCAGGAAATATGGGATGGAGGACAAACACGGGTTTTGCAATTAGACAAAATGGAGTTAGGCCCTTACTGGAGCACTTTCTGAGCTGTGCAGCTAAGCTATGTTATTTTACTTGCTGACAGTCAGCTTTCTTGTCTGGAAATGAGGGCAGTGAAGTCTTCCTTCTGGGGAGGAAGTTGTGAAGATTAAGCAGGTAGCATATGTAAACGTTTGGCACTCAATTGGTACCCAGTAGATAAAGGGCCGAGTAGGCACTCACTGCTTGAAAAATATTTAAGATTATCAAGGGCTCTTACAAAAGGGAAGATTGTGTAGCAAATCTATGATGGCGAATTCAAAATCAACAGGAGTGCTGAGAATGCTGCTGAGCAACGCAGCAGGGGCTGGCTTGGGCCAGACCCTGTTTTCCATTCTCAGTACTGAAAACACAATCAGTACAAATCTTGATTTAAGGCATCATTCTTAGAATTAAATCTAGTTTAGGGTTATAAATATGGAAGGGAAGAGGCATGCTAGCTTGTTCCTGAATCACACACATTCATTAGGATGAATGATCAACAAGCAATATACTTGTCTTTCACATTTCCTTAAGAGTCTGTGGTGGAGTCAAACTGAAGAATGATCAGCGTGAGAGTGGCGCACTGGAGCACCGGAGCTCACCAGAGTACTGCCTTCCAGATGAGGCTATTCTTGAAAGACTTAATTTAAGCTTCCCACTTAGCGTTTCATGTGACTTGTTTTGTACAATGACAAAGCTGCAGGTGTTAACACAATCTCAGAGTTTAAAAATGTGCCTGTGGTATATTTAAAGTGACCAAAATAACTTTTTAAAAAAGATTCAGAAAATAAACTGTTGACACAAGTCACCAAAATACTCCTGCCTAAGAAGTAAGATTGTAGCTTTTAGTCATTCTTGCTCGGTCAAATGCTCTCATGACCTCACCCCACTTTACCTTGCAATCTGCTCCTGTGCTCGGCTTCTTTTCAGAGCCTGCACACTTTGTTTTGAGGGGAGTCTTTTCTTGACTTCACCTTTAACTTCTTACCCTGGCTATATTTTAGGGCAGTAATTTACCTTTCTACATCCTTTTATTCCAACTAAAACCAAAGTTCATAGCCCAGCGTGCGTGCGTACATGGGCACATCTGCTGAGATGTAGGTAACCCAGACAAGCCAGGCCTGGTTCTTCACATAATGGACTGTGAACTTCCCCTCAAGGGCAGTGGTTGAGTTGTTGGAATCACTGGCTGGTTTCTAGAAACTGGTAGTGAAAGCATGTCCAATGCTACTGCAGTCATGGAGAAGGGACACACATCCAGTGGCTGAGGGGCTGAACCTTCCCTGTACTGTCCTGGAGCAGGCAGAAGGTGAAATGGAAAGGTAATCCATTTAGATGAATCCAGAAGTCTAAGTTTTAACTGGTCCTCCAGCTCAGCTCCCCTTCCTTTTGTGTGACTTGAAGAAGAGTCTTGGAAGAGATTTCTTAAGTGAGAAGCTAATAAGTCATGAAACAAAGGGCTATCACATGGGGTGAACAGTCAATCTCCTTTATAGCAACTATGTTGAAAAGGTGAATCTGAGTTCCTGTGACTAGGACAGTATAGTCAAAAAGCTGAATGAGAATGTTAAACTTGAACCAGAATCCTTGCATTTTCATCTTCCTGATTTTATTCTTCCAACGTACTAAGCCTAAAGGAATTTCTAGAATCTGAACTTTTTCTTGAAGGAACAGCATTTAAAGTTTCTTACAATTTCTTAGAGGAAATTATTTTTCTATACAGTCTTTCAATTAGATGAAACTGAACATGACATTTGTAGTCTGGGAAGGGAGGGAGAAGTACCCCACTAACTGAGAAAAAATATTGCTCATGTAGAGTTAGATTCTTTCTTCCTCATTTAATACCTGTTCTTGAGGGAAAATCAGCTAAACTCAGTAAGTTCCCTCTTTAAGTATGTGGTGGCACTTCCATTTTATCTGATGAATCTGTGGAAAATGAAATACAATTAGAAGACATTGCAACAGGTATTCTTTCACTTAGGAAGTCTAACTCTCTCACTTGCCTCCATAAGGTCAATGAAAGGCGAGACATTAATCTTAAACATACTGAGTCATCAACAAGAGAATAAAAGCTTGAGAAACCAGCATTTGACAAGTCCATGTCCTACAAACTCCATGAATAATGCCGGTCAAGACAAACACTATGTCCATTACAAAATGCAAATGATGTTTCTTTATAGAGACAGGTGGTAAGGTGTCAAATTTTAATCCTGTAAATGTACATGGTGACTACATGGAATATTCTCTCTGTCTTAATAAAATATCATCCAGTTGAAGTGCTTCATACATTCATAGTCCTTAGAATCTTCAGCTCCAGTATATTACATTTTTTTAAGTCATAATGCCATCATCCTTTTAATCATTGAACATGAAGCATCCCTATCTATCTTTTATATTTACCACTATGACTATGACACATTTTGTAACTGGTTATTCTTTCACCCAAGGTTTAGTGACTTTTGCTACTGATTTGCTCAAATATGGTTAGGTCAAACACATAACAGATTCAGAATTAAGAAATTTGGAAGCCTTAGAATATGCCAATGCTTTCAAGATCCTTTGCAAAAGGAAATAAACTAAAGGTTGGCAGGAAATGCCTGTCTCAAACAACATGGACAGAAAATCACATGGCTGTGTTACAAAGCACACCAAATCACATGGTTGTGTTATAGAACATATCAGATTACATGGCTGTGTTATAGAAAATACTAGATGTTCTAGCAGGAATTTCAATGATAGACATTTGTTCCTAGTACTTTATACAGTGTTTCACACTTTCTATGGAGTTTATTTCGTATTAATTTTAAATTAATAAACAACTATTGAATGTTTGAAAATGTAAACAAATGTGAATGAGTAAAATTAGTCATTCAAACTCCCAGTACTCATTTTACATATTTTTGACAAATTTGATTTTATATGCAATATCACATTCTGCTCTTGCATTTAATAAGAATTTCTCTAGTCTTTAAAACACCTACAATACATTTTAAAAACCAAAAGAGTATTTCTTTCTTTCCTATTTTCATGAAATGAATAATTCATGGTAGTTGTAGAAATTCCAAATATTCCCTAAGTGTGTATAGCAATAGTAACCCACCACAGAGAAGTAACTACAGGAAAATTCAATGAATATCCATCCAAAATTTGGCCCATGAATCTAAACAAAGTTGTATGCATGTACACAAATAAATATATATGTAAACATGCAATGTTGGTGTCACACCACATTATATGCAGTTTTGGCAACCTACCTTTTTGCATAATACATTTTTAACATCTCGTTTTTTAACATATCCCTTACTCTTCGCTCTTTTGAACAGTTACATAGGGTACCATATCAGTTAAAAAAAATCATAGTAGCCACATTGAATTGTGCTGAATGTTCTGGCATATTTAAACTTTTCTAAGTGTCCATTCCTCCATTAATAAAGACTGGTTTTAATATTTTGGTTTTTTATGTGCATGGTTGTTTTGTTTGCATGTGTGTTTGTGTGCTATGTGTGGAGGCTAGAATAGGTCATCTGATGTCCTGGCGCTAGACTTACAATGGTCGTGAACTTTCATATAGGTGCTGGTAAATAAAGTTGGGTTCTCTGGATGAGCAGCCAGTGTTCTTGATCCATGAACCTCCTGTACTAGACTTTTCATGCTAAGAGTCACACTAAGCTCAACACTGGGGGAATAGCTTAAGTCTTCTGATAAATACTATGTACTTTTTGTGGCATTTGCCCAGCCATTTTGTATTTCTTATAAAATTCTTGCATTTATTCATCTCTGTCACTTTCTTTTCATTCAAAATATCTTAAAAGTCTTTTAGAATTTAAATTTGCAATTCTGTCATTACTGGTGACATGCTTTTCTAAAATTTGGTTTACATTTAAGGAAGACAACTGGGTAGGGAGCTGATGTCTGGGTGAAAGTTTCTCTTAGGTAAAGTTCATGGTGGCTCCCTGCTTCATCTTTAGTCCCTTGTCAGAGTCTTCAGAGAATGTGTGACATTTAACATGCGCTTTACAGGAAGTAGGAGATAGGTCTCCAAGAATGACACTGGCAACCTTCAGTGAGCAGTAACACCTAGTGTGAGAATGGGTGTAACTTAGAATCATCGTCCAAGATGAATCAAGTCCCTGGAAGTCATCTGTCAAATTCATGCCTTCAGAGCGATCTTTGTTCGGGGAATTACTTTTCACCTCAGTTCAATGTTGATTTGCTTGTAAGCAAGCAGAATGTGGCGACATTATTTCTACCCTACGAGCATATGCGTGTTGTCCCATTAGCAGTAATATTTTCCCAGAACATTGTTGAACAGCAGCAAGTGATAACATTAGCAGGCAGTAATCAGAAATTTGACAGCTTTCCTCACCATTCACATTTTTTCCTTCTAGGAGGCGAGAGATGTAAATTGAATCGAACACTCCAGAAAATGATTATTAACTGATGTTAATGCAGGTGCCATGCTGATGCTGAAGTATTCGTCTAAAAGGAAAAACAGATCGATTTTCTGACATCACCGTATCCTTGTCCTTTTATCTCACAAGACAGAGGGAGAAGGGAGTGAGTTATGCACAATTTCTTACCACCCCAGAAAAAGAAGGGAGTTCTCAAGCATGAATTTCTTCAATTTTTGCTCCGGAACCTGATGTTGCCCAGCTTCTGTTCCATATTCATCATTTTATCATCAGCTGTGAAGGAAGATATACTTCTTTTGTCTAGCTAAATGCTTCCTTTGATTCTGGGAAAAAAGTTTTACTTTGTCACCCAATGTGGGTGCCTTTTCCAGCAGGGGTTGCATGAGAAGACAAAGCCTTAGGTTTGAATTACTGTTTTTGTTTTCAAATCTCTCATGGGTATTATAGCAATAATATCTTTCATGATGCAAAAGAGAGACGTTAATAATAAGGTGCCAGGAATTCTTTAAGGTACGAAGGTTATGACTTCACTCTAATCAAACACTGGTGGAGAATGACCCTTCACTCTGTTTTTCTCTGCAAAAACATAACTAGTTTTATGCATTTCAGATTCCTTCGGCACTAACCTCGATTTGCCAGCAGCCACAGCAGCTGCAGCGGCTTCTTCCTTTTCCTCCTCCTCTTTCTCCTTGTTCTTCTTTTCCTTTTTCTCCTTCCTCTTCTCCATCTTCATCTTCAGGTTTTTACAGATCTATTTTATTTTTATGTATATGTTTGTGTCTGTGTGTAGATATATGTGCATGTATGTGTAGATTCCTGAAGAGGATATCGGGTCCCCTGTAACTATAGTGACAGGCCACCTGATGTGAGTGGTATGAACTTAACTTGTGTCCTCTGCTAGAGCAGCAAGTACTCTTAAATGTGGAGCCATATCTGCAGCCCAAACGAGTAGATTTTGCTTTTAAAATGTTCTTTTTCTTTTCTTTCTTTCTTTTCTCTTGAAACCAAAGGTCCCTTCTTCCCTCTGCCACCTCCACAGTAGTGAGGTAGACATTGGGATCCTATCTGCTCACATTTCTCTCAAGATAGTGATGCTGTGGATAAAGTCTCCCCCTTGGCCCATTTTCTATTTCCTCTACTGTACTTTTTCATGTTGATCTTTTTTTTTTTTTTAACTCATTCATCACTGTAGTGGGTAGCTGTTCCAGCTTTGACCTGGAAGTACTACCCCTAATGAGGCTTCTGGTAACTGCCATTCCTACCTATGATGCGCCCTGGGGCAGGGATGCGAGCAGAGTTCTCCATAGAACCTCGCTGGACTACACCTCACCTCTCCTGGATCTTGTACCCAACCCTTTTACTGGCTGTAAGTTACCCCAAAATAAACCTCCTTTTTAACTATGTGGAGTTGCCTTGTTAATCCCCATAATACATTACCCTCTAGCTGATGCCTAAATTCCTTAGCATATAATGAATAAATATTTGTTGTCTGGCCTCCATTGTTGCTTCTGGTCTTATTTCACAGGATCACAAGCTATATTTGCAGCTATCCACGCTAATCAGTAGTTACATTAAGACAGCAAATTCTTTTTAATTGATTCTGAGGTTAGTTTTCATCGAGTTCCTTCTCTCACTTGTTTTTGTGTGCTAATTAGTGTCTTTAAGCAATTTCTCTCTTTTTCCTGCCCTCTTAGCCTTCTTTTGCTCCTGAAGTCATCTCTGTGCTGACACCATTGGTGTCCTGATGCACAGCACTGGCTTTGTGATTGCTGGGTCCAGTTGTTTTGTCCTGAGTTCCCAGACCAGCATACTCTACTGTTTTTTCTTTTGAGGCATTGATTGTAACTGTTCAGTGTGTCTTCCCAAGTCACCTGCAAATCTAGTGAGGGCAGGACTAGCACCTCAGTGTAACTCACATCATTGAATGCCAAGCACGGCGTCGTCACAGCAGCTGCTGCTTTATCTCCGGCTTCAACGTCTGCAGTTCATTCAGGGCGTGTGGGGAAGTAGACATTCTCAGGTCCCTGCATTCCCTTTTCTTCTGACTTGTGACTGTGTTTGGCCAGTGAAGATGCAGCAAAAGAGAAAAGGCATTTATCCACTCTGTTGTGTCTGCTGCCTCCATACTGAGGGAAACTGTCTTCATCTGGCCTTTCCAAACTCACATTTGCAATCTTCTCCATCTCCTTTAAAGTCTTTCAAAGATGCTACTTGGAGATTACATATCTTGGGTTTCAGTTGGATTCTGGATGTGGAAGGAGTCAAAGCAGAATTAATCTGATGTCTTTGTATTTCTCTGTCTCCCTCCCTGCTCCATCATCTGGGTTGATTATGTTCCTCAATTCAAGAAATACAGCCCCTCTCAAGGGACCCTTTCCAGGGCTCTCCTCTGAATTCCAGTGATCTTGGTTCTTTGGGCTCCAAAGTGGCATTAGTTGTGCTATTATGAGTCCTGAAGAACTGCAATGTTCCTTTGTAAGTGGCATATAAGTTCCTTTGTTGTTGTATATAATTTTACAGCTTTGGTGTGTCCACCACCACTAACATGATACAGAACTTTTGCATCACCTTCCAAAATTCTCTAGTAGTAACTCTCCTACCCCTAGTCTATGAAAATCATTGTGTACCCCAAGTTTTGCATCTTTCAGCAAATCCTAACAATGGCAGTATATAATATGTAGCTTTTGGGTTTGGTTTCTTGCACTTAGCAAAATACACTTAAGACTCATCTGTGTATCTCTATGAATCCTAGATCTCTTTTCATTGTTCAGTAACATTCTGTTGTAGATTAATCATTGCTCTACGGACTTTAGGTTGCTGTCCAGTTGAGGTAGCAGTAAATGAAGCGGTTATAATCATTTGCCTCCATCTTTTTTGTGAAGAGATACAGTCATTCATTTTGAGTGTTAGGGGCCGAGAATCTGGGAATAATCCACCAAAAAAGACCGGGTTTGAGTAACTCAAAAATTTATTTAGAAAAGCTGATATCAGGTTTCAGACTCCAAACTACATCCCTGAGGCAAGGGCTAAACAGGAAAACCACAAAGAGACAGCTTCTAAGTCTCATCCAATCATAATGTATATGGGGGAGAAGCGGTTGGGGGCTTTCCATGGAGACACACTTGCAGCCTATCAGGGAGTTCCATGTTCGGACTGGCTCTGGGCCAACCAATCAGAAGGGAGTGGAATTTTACAACTGGGTTAGGGGTTTGGGGTGCTGGAGCCTAGCCTCAGGAAATTATGGGTAGCGGCTCAGTTCAGAATGACAGACTGGGACAAAATGGAGTTTCTGCTGCAAACTAGAATCTAACATGGGTGAATACCAAGAATTTCAAAATTGGTTTTTATAATGTTCTCTCATTGGTGCTGGCAATATTTTAGGT
>CABHPH010160115.1:0-64919 GCA_902168325.1 Peromyscus nudipes | reverse complement strand
CAAAAAAAAAAAAAAAGCCCAGGACCAGATGCTTTCAGTGCAGAATTCTACCAGATCTTCAAAGAAGAGTTATTACCAATACTCTTTAAATTGTTCCACACAATAGAAACAGAAGGAACATTACCAAACTCCTTCTATGAGGCTACAATTACCCTGATTCCTAATCCAAACAAGGATACAACAAAGAAAGAGAACTACAGACCGATCTCCCTCATGAACATTGATGCAAAAATACTCAATAAAATACTGGCAAACAGACTCCAAGAACACATCAAAACAATTATCCACCATGATCAAGTAGGCTTCATCCCAGGGATGCAAGGGTGGTTCAACATACGAAAGTCCGTCAATGTAATACACCATATAAACAAACTCAAAGAAAGAAACCACATGATCATCTCACTAGGTGCAGGAAAGGCATTTGACAAAAACCAACACCCCTTCATGATAAAGGTCTTGGAGTGATCAGGAATACAGGGAACATACCTAAACATAATAAAGGCAATTTACAACAAGCCAACAGCCAACATCAAATTAAATGGAGAGAAACTCAAAGCAATTCCACTAAAATCAGGAACGAGGCAAGGCTGTCCACTCTCCCCATACTTATTCAATATAGTACTTGAAGTTCTAGCCAGAGCAATACGACAACATAAGGAGATAAAGGGAATACAAATTGGAAAGGAAGAAGTCAAGTTTTCCCTATTTGCAGATGACATGATAGTATACTTGAGTGACCCCAAAGATTCAACCAAGGAACTGAAACAGCTTATAAACACCTTCAGCAACAAAGCAGGATACAAGATCAACTCAAAAAAATCAGTAGCCCTCCTATATACAATTGACAAACAGGCTGAGAAGAAAATCAGAGATACATCACCCTTTACAATAGCCACAAATGATATAAAATACCTTGGGGTAACACTAACCAAGCAAGTGAAGAACTTTAAGTCCCTGTAAAAAGAAATTGAAGAACATGTCAGAAAATGGAAAGATCTCCCATGCTCATGGATAGGCAGGATTAACATAGTAAAAATGGCAATCTTACCAAAAGCAATCTACAGATTCAAAGCAATCCCCATCAAAATACCAACACAGTTCTTCACAGACCTGGAAAGAATAATACTCAACTTCATATGGAAAAACAAAAAACCAGGATAGCCAAAAGAATCCTGTACAATAAAACAACCTCTGGAGGCATCACGATCCCTGACCTCAAGCTCTACTATAGAGCTACAATAGTAAAAACAGCTTGGTACTGGCATAAAAACCGACATGTGGACCAATGGAATCGAATTGAAGACCCTGACATTAATACGCACACTTATGAACATATAATTTTTGACAAAGAAGCCAAAAGTGTACAATGGCAAAAAGAAAGCATCTTCAACAAATGGTGCTGGCATAATTGGATATCAATGCGTAGAAGGCTGCAAATAGATCCATATCTGTCACCGTGCACAAAACTTAAGTCCAAGTGGATCAAAAACCTCAACATAAACCCAGCTACTCTGAACCTGCTAGAAGAAAAAGTAGGAAGTAGTCTTGAACACATTGGCATGGGAGATCACTTCCTAGGTATAACACCAGTAGCTCAGACACTGAGAGAAACAATCAATCAATGGGACCTCTTGAAACTGAGAAGCTTTTGTAGAGCAAAGGATATGGTCAACAAGGCAAAGTGACAGCCTACAGAATGGGAAAAGGTCTTCACCAACCCCACATCTGACAGAGGACTGATATCCAGAATATATAAGGAACTCAAGAAATTAGACATCAAAATGCTCAACAGTCCAATTAAGAAATGGGCTATAGAACTAAACAGAGAATTCTCAGCAGAGGAAACTCAAATGGCTGAAAGACATTTAAAGAATTGCTCAACATCCCTAATTATCAGGGAAATGCAAATCAAAACGACTCTGAGATACCACCTTACGCCTGTCAGAATGGCTAAGATCAAAAACACTGAAGACACCTTATGCTGGAGAGAATGTGGAGCTAGGGGAACTCTCCTCCACTGCTGGTGGGAATGCAAGCTTGTACAACCACTTTGGAAAGCAATAAGGCACTTTCTGAGAAAATTGGGAATCAATCTCCCCCAAGATCTAGCTATACCACTCTTGGGCATATACCCAAGGAATGCTCAATCATACCACAAGAGCACTTGCTCAGCTATGTTCATATCAGCATTGTTTGTAATAGCCAGAACCTGGAAACAACCTAGATGCCCTTCAACTGAAGAATGGATAAAGAAAATGTGGTACATATACACAATGGAATACTACTCAGCAGAGAAAAGCAATGACATCATGAGGTTTGCAGGCAAATGGATGGACCTAGAAAAAATCCTCCTGAGTGAGGTAACCCAGACTCAAAAGACAAACATGGTATGTACTCACTCATAAGTGGATACTAGAGGTAAAACAAAGGATGACTAGACTGCTACTCACAACTCCAGGGAGGCTACCTAGAAAACAGGACCCCAAGAAAGACACGGGGATCGCCCAAACGACAGAGAAATGGATGAGATCTACATGAACATTACCTGGACGTGAGTGGGGGTAATGAAGTGCGAGGGTCGAGGGAAAGAGAGCTTAGGGGAGCGGGAGATCCCAGCTGGATCAAGAACAGAGAGGGAGAACAAGGAATAGAAGACCATGCAAATGAAGACCACATGAGAATAGGAAGAAGCAAAGTGCTAGAGAGGCCCACATAAATCCACAAAGGTGCCCCCACAATAGACTGCTGGCAATGGTCGAGAGACTACCTGAACTAACCTACTCTGGTGATAGGATGGCCAAACGCCCTAATTGTCATGCTAGAAACCCCATCCAATGACTGAGGGAACTGGATACAGAGATCCATGGCCAGGCCCCAGGTGGAACTCCAGGAGTCCAATTGGCGAGAAAGAAGAGGGTTTATATGAGCGAGAATTGTTGAGACCAAGGTTGGATTAAGCACAGGGACAAATAGCCAAATGAATGGAAACACATGAACTATGAACCAATGGCTGAGGGGCCCCCAACTGGATCAGGCCCTCTGAATAGGTGAGACAGTTGATTGGCTTGATCTGTTTGGGAGGCATCCAGGCAGTAGGTCCTGTGCTCAGTGCCTGAGTTGGCTGTTTGAAACCTGGGTCTTATCAGGGACGCTTGGCTCAGCCTGGGAGGAAGGGACTGGACCTGCCTGGACTGAGTCTATCAGGTTGATCTCAATCCTCAGGGGAGTCTTTGCCCTGGAGGAGATGGGAATGGGGGGTGGGCTGGGGAGAAGGTGCGGGGGGGGGGGGGGGGGGTGAGGTAGAACAAGGGAATCCGTGGCTGATATGTAGAATTAAATTATGTTGTAAAATAAAATAAAATAAAGTAAAAACTTGTACAGGCACTTTGAAAATCAATATGGCACCTTCTTAGGAAATTGGCTGTCAGTCTCCCTCAAGACCTATCTATACCACTTTTGGGCATATACTCAAGGAATGCTCACTCATACAACAAGGACACATGCTCAACTATGTTCACAGCAGCATTATTTGTAATAGCCAGAACCTGGAAACAACCTAGATGCCCTTCAACTGAAGAATGGATAAAGAAAATGTGGTACATATACACAATGGAGTACTACTCAGCAGAGAAAAACAATGACATCATGAGGTTTGCAGGCAAATGGATGGAACTAGAAAATATCATCCTGAGTGAAGTAACCCAGAAAGACAAATATGGTATATACTCACTCATAAGTGGATACTAGATGTAAAGCAAAGGATAACCAGACTGCAACTGACAACTCCAGGGAGGCTACCTAGGTAAGACACAGGGATCTCCCAACGACAGAGAAATGCATGAGATCTACATGAGCAAACTTGGGGTGAGGGGGTTAGTGGATGGTAAGGGTAGGGAGAAAGTGAGCTTAGGGGAGCGGGAGGTCCCAGCTGGATCAGGAACAGAGTGGGAGAACAAGGAAAGAGATTCCAAAATAAATGAAGATTCCATGGGAGCAGGAAGAAGCAGAGTGCTAGAGAGGTTCCCAGAAATCCACAAGGATGACTCCACTATAAACTACTGGCAATGGTTGAGAGAGTGCCTGAGCTGACCTACTCTGATGATCGGATGGCCAAATACCCTAACTGTTATGATAGAACTCTCATCCAGTGACTGATGGAAGCAGATGCAGAGATCCACGGCCAAGCCCCAGGTGAAGCTCTAGAAGTCCAATCGATGAGAGAAAGGAGGGATTCTATGAGCAAGAGATATTGAGATATGATTGGAAAAAGCACAGGGACAAATAGCCAAACTAGCGGAAACACATGTACTGTGAACCAACAGCTGAGAAGCCCCCATGGAACTGGACTAGGCCCTCTGCATAAGTGAGACAGTTGTTTAGCTTGAACTGTTCAGGGGTCCCCAGGCAGTGGGACCGGGACCTGTCCTTGGTGCATGAGCCAGTTTTTTGGAACCTAGGGACTATGCTGAGACACTTTGCTCAGCTTTGGTGCAGGGAGGAGGGAATTAGACCTGACTCTATTGAATGTACCAGGCTTGGCTGACTCCCCCAGAGGAGACTTTGCCTTGGAGGAGATGGGAATTGGGGGTGGATTTGGGGGGGAAGGCTGGGGGGTGGGAGGAGGGAGGACAGGGGAATCAATGGCTGAGATGTAAAACGACTAGAAAATTTCTTATATAAAATTTTAAAAATGACAAAAAATATAATAATTGTAAAGTTGTGGTGGCACACACCTTTAATTCCAGGCTTGAGTGGTAGGGGCAGAGGCAGGTGGATCTCTACGTGTTTGGGGCCAGTATGATGATATAGTTAGTTGCAGTCAGCCAGGCCTCCATAGTGAGACTTTGTCTTGATAAATGAATAAACAAGTAAAAAAGGAAAAAAAAAAGAAAATGTACAATGACTGAAAGATTAAATGAACAAAATTTAGAAGGTAAAAAATAAGCTTCAAATTTTAAAAGTTAATGAGGTTTATCAGCAGTTGTCATTTCTATGTCAACCCCAGCTATTTTTCAGACAATGTTTACAATAAAAATGTCTATCAAAACATATCTTAGAAGAAATCTTGCAAAAGAATTCCTTAATTTCTAACATTCTGCTTCCAAGTATATTTTTGAATTTACTCAACAAAGTTTGGTGGTCCTGTCAAACAGTTGATGTTTTCTTCTTTCATGTGGTGAGTGCATGCTAATTTTGAATAATAAGATTTATTTTCTCATCTTCAAAATCACTTTTTTTCTTTAAAGGATGCTGAGTTCAACACAGCAAATATGTTCCAAAAGGTTTTGTGTTTGGATACAGTTTTAAAATGTAAATGTGAAGTATTGTCCCTTTCTCGTTTTCTCAGCCTGCAGGGTTCAACTTCTGAGATGTTCTTGTCTCATGTAGGTTTTCAGAATTTTCTTGCATTTGCGGTTGTCTAGCACATGCTCACATTTCTCCTAGAAAATAGACATATCAGCTCCTGGAGGACAGAAGGCTGAAGAGTGTGCTGCTGGCATCTTTTCCCCAGGGCTCTGCAGCAGAGAGCAGTGTTGTAGCTGGCTGTACTGATTGTGAAGAACATGGCTGCTGTGAGCCACTGGTGTGAGGAGAGCCTGTGATGATGCTGCTGGGTTGTAAGAATGGCAGGTGTTTCTTGATAACTCACTTGCCCACACTGAGGGTCACTGATCTCCTTTTCCATCTCAGGCAGCCACTGGGGGTCTAGAAGGTTCAGAATTCCTGTTGGTGAGTCTCAGTGCTTGGAGCCTCGAGGAGAATCGAGAGAATCTACATCTGCAGTATTTGGCTGCTTTCTCCCACAAGAGAGGACACATCTTTACTTCTCACTGTGGACATTTTCACAGGCATCTTCTAATATAATAGCTACAGAATTCCACATTGAAAGGCCTGGACCAAATGTAGATCTTCAAAGAAGTTTCTGAATTGACTCTGGAAACCCTCCTTATCCATAGAGGGAGGTTTAAAATGTGTGTAGAGTGAAGATCAAAGGCAATTTAAGAAAGAGATTTACTAGGTGGGAGAGGCAGGGGAGGGGCAGAAAGGGCACTGCTGCTTCGCTAGGATCTGGGGATATGACAAGCACTGAAAACAGTAATAAGTCCAGCCTTCATTGTTCTCTCCCGGGGTCCGCGGAAGAGTCTACCAACCAGCTGAGGATTCTAACTGAGGGACATCAACGAATCTATGCACACGGAGTTCCTTAGTCCATTCGCTTTATTCTTCTAAATCCATTCTATCTATACAGCTTCTTTTCTGTTCTAATACTTAGCTCAGTCCCTTCTGCTGTTCTGTCTTCATTTTACCTAGTTCTTTCCATCTCCACCCTCATCTTTGTTCTTCTCCATCAATTTCCCAAGTGCTCTGAGGGAACCAGTAGAATATATATATATATCTCCAAGCAGTAATTCTTTGGCAAAGCAATGCGAGAATGTGAGGCTTGAAGTTTTCAGGGTTGCAGGGGAGGTGATAAGGATCCACGCATAAAGCAATAATTGTCAGTTTCCAATTACAACCCAAAAGGGGGAGTGACTAAAGGGGAGTTCTCTGGTAGGGTCAACTAAAGGCTAAGATCAATTAGGGAATCTAGAAATAGCACCTGACTGAGGAGGAATTAAAACCTAATTTGCACAAGAAAGAAGCTTGACAACTATCCCCTATCTGGCCTTGAAGGCAATCTCCTTGGGTCATCGGGAACTAACCACCTTAACTCAGTAACTAGCAAGTGGCTAAAACATCATCCCAGGAATTTGAGCAGTAAATCTCTTAAATTAGGGTCTTGTGTAAATAACCTGAGGTGAAGGTAAGGAGTTGAGGATTTAATTGTTAGTGATTCTTTTCTCTATCTGTGGGTGAGAAGAGCTAATTTTTTTTCCCCTCTGCATTTGTCCTTGGAAAAAGGTATCTTTGCTGAAATACTTTTGTCCGGAGAATGGCCCTGGCCAGATTTATGTTAATAAAAAATAAACACAATTAGGGACAGTTATCTACTTACCCCAAATGTGTAGGGAAAGTCATGCCCAAGATTGAGATGCAATAATAAGATTACATGTACACATAACATGGAGATACTATGTGGTAAATGGGGAGAAACATAGCTGTTATTGCACAAGAAGTTTACAACAAGAGACAATCAGTTCATTCAAAAGGTAGTAGTAATTCCAAAACACCTTACCTGATGGTTTCCTCTAACAGAACCCTTAGTTCTGATAGGTTGACCTTCTGAACTCTAGTTGTCATAGCTGTATATTTTCATGGCCTTTTGCTACCAGTGGCTCTCAAAGACAAGTGTGTGCCAGCAGGGCCATTTGACATGTGATCCCTGTAGTTGGAGTCACTACTCTTGTATGCTCTTCTTATGCCTCCAAGCAGCAGTCAAATAAAGGTCCTGATTCTGCAAAATATCAGGATTCTCTTGGGACTGAGCGACAAAGACATGTAATCAGCATGTGCAGATGTGGAGATAACAGCAGGAAGTACAGCCCAAGGTCCATACAGATGCATGTCTGTCATCAAGTAGCTACCAGGACAAGAGGAGAAGGCTTCCCAACAGGGACACAACAAGGTAGTAGATGATTAAGCAGCTGAAGCCCAGGCCCAGAGGAGCTGCAGGCAGGTGCAGCATCCAAAGGCTGAAACACAGACTACATTGGCATTTTTTTTTTAACTCACACAGGGTTTTAGTCCTCTTGGTGTGTGTGTGTGTGTGTGTGTGTGTGTGTGTGTGTGTGTGTTCACATTTAGAGTTCAAAAGTGGACTCAATGTTTGTCTCAATCTTGTTTTTGAGACAGTCTCTTCACTAAACCTAGAGCCCAGAGACTCAGCTAGATTGTCTGGTCAGTGAGTCCCCGGGATCCACCCATTTGTGCTTCTCCAGCACTGGGTTTGCTGCAGAGCCTGGGTTTGTATGTGGGTTCTGTTGTGCCCTGGGTGCAAGACCCCCGAAGAGATCACCAGAGACACGAACTCACCGAAATGCAAAAGCAAGGTTTATTTCAATTCAAGCTGCAGCAGGGACCTAGGTCGAGCACCCTGACACAGCAGAGGCTAGAGGAGGTGCCCGACCCTCGGCAAGCTCAGTTTTTAAAGGCAAAAACTACAAGGTTACATCTTTTAGGGGTGCGAGTACGGTGACAATTCTGATTGGCTCAAGTTTTAGGGGCTTTTCAGAATTTCTGTGTTGTCTTACTTTGTAGTTTTAACCGGTTGTTTGTCAAACTTTATAGATTACCTCCGGCATTGGGGCATTCTGTGGATAATCAATTGTTACCAGATAGTCCTTCAAACATCCTGACTTTGTACTTTGATCTATGTCAGCAGCTCTGAGAATTTTTAAACTCAAGCTTGTTTCAAGCTGGGGTGAGGGGCTTGCTTGAAATGGGGGTGCTTTGGCTCTTCAGGTTCTAGTGAAAGTTGTTTACCACCTGTCCCTCTTCCAGTCTTAATATCTCCAGGAGGCAGGTGCTTAGGTTCCAGGCTCTGTGAGATGCTGTAGTGAACAAGAAAGAGTCATATTTGCATAAGTAAAACTCATAAGGCCTGCAAATCATGACATACACTGCACATATCTTGCCTGCTCTCCTAAGCAAGGCACATGAGGTTCTTAGGACACATCTAGAACCAACTGGGCAAGGTCAGCAGGCCTCTGAGAAAAGTGCTGGAGAAATGAATCTAGGAACACAGTGAGTATCATTAAACAGTATTTTTCCATTCTAAATAGCATTTTAAGGTTCAGCAGTGAAGGGCCTGCTGTGCAAGTGCCCTGATTCAGGCCCCATGCAAATGCCAGGTAAACATAGCAGTTGTTATCCCAACCTGTGGATGGTGGATGAAGATGATCCCTGTCATGAGCTGCCTAGCTCAACTAGCTATGGCTTCAATTTAGAGACCTGCTTCAATATATAAGATGAAGAGTGACCAAGGATGTCAACTCTGGACCTCTGCGCATGCACTCCCTCACACATGGAAACACACAGAGATACACACATGCAGAGAACACACATATGTGTAAAACCTGGCATTTTATTTGTGGTTCTTTCCCATCTCCTCCTTTCCCCTACCTCTGCTTTTCCTGTTTTCCTTCCTTTCTGTTCCCGTTCTCTCCTCCCTTCCCCTCCCCTTTCCTCTCCTTCTCTTCTACCATCTTCTCTTTTGTTATTTTGAATTTGCTATCCAGTGGGCAGTGACAGGGAGAGTCAAAGGTAAGGTAGATAATAGAAAACAGTCACAATTTGTATCTGTGTAAATATCTGTGCCATTTTGCCATAACTGTGAAAGGAACTTTAGTTTTAATTTTAATTTAATTTAATCTCATTGCTTATGTTTTATGTTAGAAAACTTTTGATGAGAATTTAAAGACCATGACTCTAATGATTGGTGCTCCAGAATTCTGAGGGTGGCTGACAGATATTTTGCCTTAAGAGTGTATCACCTGAACATTGGAAGCAAACACTTCTCTTGCCTCCATCCTACCAGACATAATGGATGGTGCTAGTGCCAACGTAAGAAGCTGGATAATGGGCATGTAAAGAGTTGAGTAGAGTTCTAGAACACTTAGAACTCAAAAAAATAGTACTTCATTTACATATGCTATCTGTACCTCAGTTTCCCTATCAGTAAAATGGAGATGGTAATGGCACCTCCTGATGATTACCAGTGGCTGAAGTGAAAAAAGTGCACGCAGAGTGCATGGCACTCCAAAAATGTCCTGTATCATTCCCATGGCATCTTATTTCTCAGGTAAGAAGGAAAGAACTGCCTACAGAGTTCTGACAAAGCTTAGCCTGGAGAGATGAAAGATGAACAAGGAAAGAAACAGCCAGGTGTGGTGGCATGTGAGTATAAATGCAGAACTTGTGTGGATGAGAATACAAGAAGATCATGAATCCGAGGCCAGCTTGGGTTGCATAGTAGTAAGACTGTCTGAAGTACATTTTTAAAAGGATAACTTCTATAGTTAAATGGACTATAGGGGTTTATGTTTCTCCCTAAGGCAAAAATTAGAATATCTTCAAACAGAATGGAGCCACAGGCAGAGAGGTCTGTGGGAAGGTGCAGAGGGAGTTCTGAGCAAAGACAATATTTATATCAATCCAATGAGAAAGAGATTTAAGGATTTTCCAAGGCATTGACATAAGTGGGGAACTCTGGAACCTGTCCATTATTTGAGACTTGTATTTTAAACTTATTTTACTTGTGGTTTTACAAAAAGACTAATCATTGGCATTCAACAGGAGAAGAACCACGTCTTTAGAAAGTCCCATCTATTTAGTTTCTATCTACTGTGTGCAAGTGCAGAATGAAAGATATCAGCAGAGTACATCGGAGGTCTGAACAGCTGAGGACGATAGGAAAGGAGGGACAAGAGGAGAGAGGGCAGAAGGGAGGAGGGGAGGGAAGGAGAGAGAAATATCTGGGAATTTATTCAGAGAATCCAGATTAGAATTGCTCAGTTTGGAAATTTATAAGTCTATCTTCTCCTTGCAGTGCCTGGCAGGCTCATTGCTCAATAAATATTTGCTGTGTAAAAGAGGAATCAGAAAACAATTATGAAATAGAGTGGGGGAGATTTCAGTTTGTGAAGGAGGAAGAGGCATGAGAGTGCACATAAGATGTACATGGCGGGAAGAACAGGCTGTAACGCTCCGTAGGGGCCGTGTGAAGGGCAGAGCCACCTCCTTAGAGTCTGCAGAAGAACGCCAGGGAAGAAGATGGGAAAACAGCAAAAAAGAAAAGGAAAACAACTGTAGTATTTAAAGATCTCTGAGAAATCTGTGGGACTCTGAAGTGTGAGACAAGGAGAGTATAGATCTGTAACATGGGAAAGAAATCATGGAATACATGGAGATGTGAGATCTTTCCCTCAAACAAGAAAGGACTCCCAGCATTACACAAGAGCCACAGGAGATGCAGTGAAAAGGAAGCTCACTATAGACTTGGCTTGATAGCCACAGTGGGAGTCCCAGGACAGAATGAGAAGGCTCAGCAGAGCAGCAAGCAGAAGTAGTTGCCTGCTGAGTTTACTTCTTAATATCAACGAGGATTAATGGAAAAACTACTTTCTGTCTTCCTTCCTTTCATCCCACCTTTTCTCTGTCTCTTCCTCTGTCTCTCTGCTCTCTGTCCCTGTCTGTGTCCTGTCTCTCTCTCTGGGGGGGGGGGGGAGAATAAAGCATATATTTTAAATGTATGACTTAAGAATTTGCCTGAGCATATGAGGGCATGGGAATGAACAGATTTAAGCAGATATGAATGGGAATGCAAAGGATGATTTTTACAAGAGATTATTATCACTGAAAGCTTCCTCATTTCTCACAAGCTCTCAGTGAAGAAATTCATATCTGAGTTTAAATCCCAGGAACCACAGGAGAGTCTGGTATAAAGTATCTTTTACCTTCCACTGTAAAAACAACCGACAAGTAAAACTGTAAAAGCACAAAGCTGAATTCGGTATGATATTCTTAGTGTGGTGGCTTATGAGAACATATCTGGCATGCTTCCTAATTCCAGCATTGCCTTCGTGGTCTCTGCCAATGACTAAAACAATTTTCTCAAAGCCTGAGACATACCATTGTTCTTCTTACAAGAATATACATTAGGTATAATACAGCCTTCCCCTGTGGTCAGGATGCATTTTTCAGACAAAAGCTTGGATGCCATCTGGAAAGATGTTCTGTTCACTGCTAAAAGCCAGTGATGCTGGAATAATGTGAAACAACATAAGCTTTTAAGTAAGACTTCAGGAGTGTGAGAGGCTGCAGATGGGGTGGTATAGAGGAGCAACAGCTGGCTGGCTAGGCCTCTAATTGAAGTTGGCAAATCTGGTCTCTGTGTATGGAGAACACTGTGCTGGTTATAGTAACAGACCCACAAGTCAGTAAATGTAGTGCGGCTCTTGGGTTACTTAACCAAACACTTAACCTTTCTGAAACAGTGTCTTCATAAGTAAAACCAAGAAAGTAATACCAAACTTTCTGTATTTTAGTGTTAACAAACTTGCCTTTATTTTGACAAAGTAATTAAGAAAAATTCTTTAAATGTAGGTATGAGGTCCTGGAACAAAGTTGCACTGATGGAGGCTGATTTGTTAGTTAGAATTTCATTGATTATGGAGGAGTTGAAATGCTGTGAGTCCAGAAACTAATTATAAATCATCTCAGACTATCTTTTGCCTCCCTAAATGACCAGTTATCTTCTATATTTGTATTTACTTAACATCCTTGTGAGTATAGGCACATCCTTTGGAATGTATGAACAGATACTCTAGTTTTCACCAATCCAAAATCATCATTAGTATCAATGGTTTACATCAGAAATATCCCCCACAGCCCACAGAGTGTCTTTTGCTTCTCCTATGCCCTCACATATTTGCTGTTGCCATCTTTCTCGGGTATCTGGTATGGCATCAAAGGGTGTGGGGAGATCTCTACTGCCTGTAATATGTATTTATCTCATGGAAATAACCCATTCTACTGGGCGTTTTTATGTGTGGATTGTTATGAAGATGATTTCTTCCTAAGCTGTACTGTCTAATTGATAATAATAATGTTAGTTTAAATAGAGTTTTAATGTTCGAAAATAAATACAAGGAAGTGTCATATAGCTAGGGCCTGCCTATTCATTTCACCTAAGGAGCTGCATAGATCGCAGTTCAGATTACTGATTAAGGAAAACAGTTGTTTCAAGAGCCAGGCTGGCTCAAATTCTTTAAATCTTAATGTTGAGAGATGTGTTCACAGGTTTCAGAGTAAATCATAGCTGAATCAAAGCTTTGAAAATAACTTAAAGTTAGTTTAAGATGTTTTTGTTAAATAGCTTTGAGGTGAAAAACCCAAGAAGATAATATAAAGTATTAGAAAGGCACATAGTTGAATGAGGAACTCATTAAGGTCAGGGAACAAGAGCATAGCAGCCCAATTATTATTAGCTGACATACCTTTCTTTCGAGGATTGGTTGATGACCAAAGGTGATGATTAATTCTGCCCTCAATCTCCTGATTATAAATATATATATATATATATATAGAAGGGGGAGTATGCACCCTAAAGATTTGAAGTAGAGCTGACCGATTCTTTTTCATATATAAAAGTTTAGGTTTGTGATTCCTTTAAGATTCCTTATAAGATTACTTTTAAAGATAAGTAATAAAATGATCCTTTCTTTGTAACCACAAAACACAGCCTACCAGTAAAAGAATATCTTGCTTGCCTACACCGTTAATCTATAACAAGTTGCTTGGGCATGAAGGTACATGGGTACTTGGGATAATTTGCTTTTCACTTGTAAAGTGTAAAATGTTTAATCATGTTAAGGTATATGGAAAACATGCTTGTTTTTTACTTGTATTCATTGTGATCATTTACTTGAAAAATATAATGTAACCATATTATAATTTTTATATTGCCTGAAAGATTTTGCTGGGATATATAAGCAGTAAGGGAAAAAAATAAAGAGAAGGAGAAGGAAAACATCAAGAGAGACAGAAGGGACATTTCTGGATAGAGATAAAAAATGAGAAAATAGAATACATAATCAGAATACAGAAGAAAAATAAAGAAAACCATCAAGTGAGTGTGTGAGTGTCTTTTCCTTTAACCCCTCAGATAAAAAAGTCAGAGCATCATGCTTACTCAGTGGATTCCCCTTGAGCCCTGTGCTGCTGGAGGCTGGCCTCCCAGGCAGCAGAACTTAATCCCCCAACCATACTCACACTTAGCTCCAGAATAAACTCTCTCACCTTTTGAGGTAAGAGTTGTGTTTTTGTGGATAGCTGAGTTGCAGGGGTTTCTGTCCATCATTACTCACTGCCCTTTTATCTGTCCGTGATGAGGCAGAATGCCATGGGCATAGCGGAGACTAAAAGTGTTCTAGAAAAGGAGGAACTGAGAAGTCTAGCTTTTCAGGGAATCGAAATCAATAGCATATATGATTTTCTTCTACCTGCTTCTCTGTCTCTTTTTATCTATCTATCCACTTACATACCTGTCTATTTTCTATCTCTATCTGTCATCTATTTGTCTGTCTGTCTATAATATATATGTATGTATTTTTCCTATAAGGAATTGGAGTATGAAGTCCCAAAGACTGAGAAATATAAGATCTGTGTCACAAAGAAGCCAAAGAGTTCAAACAGGAAAAATGTCTATCTGATTCCAACAAAAGAAAACAGATGTTCTAACTTGAAGATATCAGGCAGAAAAAAAAATGCTTTCATTCTGCCCCTGGTTGGTTCAGAGCTAAAATTCTAGCACCCAGGAGACTGGGCAGGAGGACTGTTATGAGTTTGAAGCCAGACTGGGCTAAATAGTGAATTCAGGGTCAACAAGGATGCATAGCAAAATCATGTCCTCACAAACAGCACTACCACGATCAACAAATAATTATTTCTTATTCAACCTTTTATTCTATGCAGGCTTTGAAATGGCTGAATGGGACCCACTCATAATGGGGTACATAGCTGTCTTTATGCAATCTACCAATTGATACATTAATCTCATAAGATTTTCCTCCCAGATACAACTAGAATTTAACCAAACATCTGGGAATCCTAGGACTGACCCAGTCAGGCTGATGCATCAAATTAGCTACTAGACTAGAGAACATATGGTATACAGTTCTGATGCTTCTGATTATGCACAGTCAGGCTCCAAAGAAGTCCTAATTGACTGTGCTCCATTTTCTATTTTTCTACAATGGGCAAGGTAATCTGTGCTAACTCATCAATATCTTTCTATGATCAAGTTATATATTCATAACTTGTATGTAGAACAAATTTCTGTTTTCTTAAATATCCTAGTAAAGTGTGATATTAGATTTCAATATCAACTTGCCATAACCTAGAATTGCCTGAGAAGAGCATCTCAATTGAGAAATTATCTAGGTAAGGCCTACAGCCATATTTGTGGGAGACTGTTTGAATTGCTGATTTAATTGCTTACTGTGAGTAGCACCATTCCCTAGGCTTGGCTCTGAAAAACACAAGAGGGAAGGAAGCTCACTGAGGGGCTGGAGAGATAGCTCAGCACCTAAGAGCATGATCTTCTCTTATAGAGACCCCAAGTTTGGTTCCCAACCCCCACCCTGGGCAGTCCACACTGGGAGAGGGAGCCTATAACTCCCTCTCCAAGGAATCTGATCCCCACTTCTGGATACCTGCACACATGTGTGGGGTGATATTGTATTCCCCAATATATTGTGCACCCTAATAAACTTATCTGGTGTCAGAGGACAGAACAGCCACTAGATAGACATAGAGGCCAGAAAATGGTGACACACACTTTTAATCCTAGCATTCTGGAGGCAGAGATCCATCTGAATCTCTGTGAATTCAAAGTCACACTGGAAACAGCCAGGCATGGTGACACACTCCTTTAATCCCAGGAAGTGATGGCAGGAAGCAGAAATGTATACAAGGCATGAGGACCAGGAACTAGAGCCTTGTTAAGCTTTTAGGCTTTTAGCAGCAGTTCAGCTGAGATTCATTCAGGTGAGGACTCAGAAGCTTTCAGTCCTAGGAAACAAGATCAGCTGAGGAATTAGCGAAGTGAAGTTGGCTGTGGTTTGTTTTGCTTCTCTGACCTTTCAGCATTCACCCCAATACCTGGCTCCCAGGTTTGTTTTTATTAATAAGACTTTGTGTTACACATGTGAACATACCCACACATCAACACACATGGATACACATAATTAAAAATTAAAACCTTAAGAAAGAAAGCAAAGCACAAACAAGCAGGCAACATAGGTGCATCTACTTCTCCATTCTGATTGTGCATGTGGTGTAATCAGCAGTCTCAAGCTCCCACTACTGTGAATTCCCTGGAACCTCAAGTGTAAGCCAAGTGAGTTATTTCCTTACGTTAAGCCACTTGTGGTCAGGATAGTCTGTCACACTAACAGAAAGGAAACTAGAACAGAAAGTTACAGCCTCACCTTCTCATTTATATGCAACTTCTTTGCTGTAATCAATTGTGCTTTGCTTGGCATCAGTTAGTATGCAAAGCAAGTTATATAAGTATACAAAGTCCCTACACCAATGCTTTCAGCAGCTTCCTCTTGTCTTTATGACTTAAGTTGGACAGCCAGAAATAAGTATAGCTTTGGTCAGGATAGAGAATGCATGAAAATGAAAACTTTGGAGTGGAAAATTAATTCATAATTTTTGGTAAAATGGTGATTTTGTTGCAACTTCAAAGAAAAATAAAATATCTCTTTCTTGTAGTTCAAAAAGAAAGGCAATGCCTACCACCAAGGGATACTGATAACAATCATGATTTTAAATGTAAATCGGGAGGAGTTTCAATATTAGCAGATTATCTTTGTAATTCACCCCTGGAAAATTTGATAATCTGGAAGCTACAGCATCCCCTGGTCTCCTTTCTGATTGTAATAACTCTTAAGTATTGTTTTCCATGTTTTTGTGATTTTTTTCTTTGATAGAATCTAAGTAGTTATAACCTAGTTAGTTATTTTTCTAATTTTCTTCCTTTTAATGTTACGAGAGGGTTTACTAGGTTAGCTTACATGGTAGAGTCTGAGTAATTCAGCAATGGCTATCTTCACATTGGAGATGCTGAGAACTGGAGAGTTACTCAGTCCTCTAGGCTGAATAAATGAGCAGTTGCAACCTGGTATTGAAAGCCTGGAGGGTTCCAAAGTAGATGCACACTGGAAGTCTTCAGTGCACACTGAAGCTGAGTTCTGCTGTTAACAAAGGAATACAGCAGCAATAACAACAAGATAGATGAATTCACCTTACCAGCCTAACTCTCTGCTTTAAAGACCAGTCACAAACCCATCATCCCTGTGAGCAAAAGCAAACACCATAATGCTGGAAGCAAGAGTGTTAAGAGTCTCTTCTATTTTAATGTGGAGCATTAATTGAAGCAAGTCATAGCAACTTTGGAGCTTATATGTTCTTTTAGAAATCTGCCTCTGCATAATGCTTAGCCTTATCATCAAAACCTCCCCAGTTGTCCAAAAATCTTCCATTTCTTTCTGTAGCCTTTAAAATCTCTGAGCCCTAGAGACTTTTAAAATAGGAATTGGTCCCCACTATGTGTTATATTTTATTATTCTTCCAGCTCTTACCTGAGAAATTGACTTGTAACTGGAGCCTAAGTTCAAGGCAATTATAATGAGAATGGATGGCTGGGTCTTGAACACAATATCTTTGGGTCTCACAGAGTGGGAGATCCTGAACAGCACTGGGCACGGTTATCATATGAGATCAGCATTGTCTGGAAGGTCCTGTAGTCTCCTTAGTTTTTCTAATATAAAAGCAAACAACTCTGACAAAAACAAGAGAGAACCACAAAAAGTGTATGATGTATAAATTAAAAAGTGCAAACTGTGGTTCTATTTTGCAGCAGTGTATGCCATAAATATTTTACAATTGAAAACATTACTAAAAATAATCTGTTAATCATTCACAAAAATGTGATTTCAACTTATTTAGCAAGGACAGCTCTACACAGCCCAGGCTCATCCTTATGCTTCTCCCACAAAATTCCGTCATCCTGTCCCTTTAGATTCACAATGTACTCTTGCTACATAGATGATGAGACATCTACTTACATGGAATAGAACTAAGTTCTCAGTACAGGGAGTTGACATAAGAGAGTTCCCTATGACTCCTATTAGACCTTTTAGTTTTGTTTTAATGTTCCATCTCTGTCAAAATGACTTCAGAATGACCGTACTTTTATAATCTCACATAGAGTATTGCCAACTGTTCACAACTTTACTGGTTTCAAAGCTTTTAGTTGGTATTTCAGTCACCCAGTGAATTTTCTCTTCTATTTTTACTCCAGTGTCTGAATTTCACATCCCTTGTCCCCAATTCTTTGAAAAAGCCAAATACCAGCATTTACTCTGCACAACTCCCTTTCATTTACTGCTCTTTTTTTCTGAACACTAGGTATCTATCTAGGTCTCTTCATTCTCAAGTTTGACTTTAAAAATAATTTAAAATTTCACAGAATCTGCTGTTTCTACAAAAGTAGCAAATATATAGGTGACTTTTTTCCCCTTGAAACCCATCAGGAAATGATAAGGAAGATGGGAGTTTGTGTAATTCATATATGCAAGGAAGGGGAGGCAAATGTGCATGTTTGCGTTAATGTGCGCTTGCCTGTGTAGATGGTGGGATCAACTGTCTCAAGCTCCTGACTTGTGAGACAACTCTGCAGTGATGGGCTGTAACCTGGACCTAGGAGCTGAAATAAACCCTTTGTCCCCTAAGTTGCCTTTTCCAGGGTGTTTTATCACAGCAACAGAAATGAAACTAGGACTTCCCTGAGGACCCTTCCTCTACTCACTGAACCTTTCCACTTGGTGTGAAGGAATCTTTTGGTGTTTCATACTCTTGTCAGAGTTTGATATTGTTAGTGTTTAAAGACATACTTAGACAATATTTAGTAGGTACAGATCTACTAAAGGTATGTCATTTTGGTTCTAATTTCCATTTTTCTAAGGAAAATTGGTGCTGATCATTCTCCTCTATCTTTACTTTCTATTACCACATCTTATATGGTAGAGTCTCTCTGTTTCTGTCCTTTGCCCCCTTTTTTAGTTTGAGTTTTTGTTGGTTTTTAAGTTATGCATGTTCTTTATGTAGTCTAAATACACAACTTTATCATACACATGAATTGTAAATATTCTTCCCAGTCTGTGATTTGACCTTTCACTTTCTTATCATTGTCTTTTGCAGAAAATTTAAGAATTTCTATAGGACAGTTGATGAATGTTTTTATTTGTTAATCATCCTAGCTAATGAATATTTTACTTTTGTTGATCATACTTTTGGTGCTATGTTGAAAATTCATAGTTGACCCTAAGGCCACACAGGATTTTCTCTTTTACTTTTCTATAAATTGTATAGTTTCAGTTTTATATTTAGACCCATGGTTCAGTTTGAATAAATTTTCTACCCCCTTCTTTTTTTTTTAACCCAGGTGGGCTTTAAGCTTACCATGCAGCTGGAAATGACCTTAAACTGCTGATCTTCCTACCTCATCACTGAAGTACTAGGTTATAGGTATGTGTCCCCACATTTACCTTGATATTTGCAGAAATTCTAAAGTATGTGTCAAATTTTATTTATTGGTTTGCTTACATTTGTCTTTCTACATGTTTGTTTTTCAAATATCCTAGTCAATTTATGAACTTCAATGCTTTGTCAAAATCTATTAACTGTTTGACTTTATTTCTGCACTCCTTATTTTGATTCACTTATTGATATGTATGATCTTCTATGACTATCACACTGTTTTGTTTAACCTAACTTTTTAGTGAGTCTTGAGCTTTGGCACTACAACTTCTTTCAATCTGTTTTTCAGCATTATTTTGGTCTAGAAATTATCAGCCTTGTTGGTAATAGAATCAGCTTGTTGCCACCTACAAATTTTTCCTAGATAGTTTATTGAAATTGTGTGAAATATGCAAAAATGCAGAAATTATCTCAATTTTTGGGTCAAGTCACTGAATTCAGAGACAAGGAGTAGGTTTCAGAAATAGTGTGCCACCATATGGAGCTAATGGCCCTCTTGGGGAATCTAGAGAAAATATATTTAACAGAAAGTTGGGAATGTGGCACTGTGTACTTCATTATTCCCTCTTGACCTTACACTGGAGGGCTGATCAGTAAGTTAAAGATGCTTGTCTTAACAGAATGTTTTTGTCTTAGGAATACATTTAGAGTGATGTACAGACCTGCTAGTGCATTATGATGAGGCATTTCTCCTACCAATTGTGTGGTAGTATTTCATATATAGCCAATTAAGATCATTGTTTCTCCTCATTCTATGCCAATCCTCCTATGTCCTTGGGAATGGTCTTTTCAAGCCTAATATGAGTAGCCTCCTCTGTAGTATGTATCCCAGAGTATGGGAGACAAGGATGGGAGGCCTTTCTCCTGCCTGAACACAGATTAACCCATTTGTAGGAATCATAGCCGATTTTTACCTCAATTACCCTGATTGCTTACCTCTTCATTTTACTATTTCAAAACATTTTATTCCATTCTTAATGGAATGAAGTGATTTCATCAAGATACAGATTAAATCCTATTGCAGATTAAATCCTTTCCTCTTGGACAAAGTCAGACTTCCTCAGTGTTCCCTGTCAAGCTATGTGAGTCCTCCTGCTATCACCTCCAACCTAAACTTCCTCTAATGACATCCTGGGATCTGGTGACATAATTTTCTTTTTCTCTGACTTCTCAGGATTGTAGAAAGTGTGACTCCTGAGGGTTCTCATGGTATTTGTGTTTGCCCTACTACAGTGTATTTCTAAATTGTGGTTTTATATTTTATTATTTGCTTGTATCCTTTTTAGCACTATGTTCCCTATACATAGGAGCAAGTTCATAGTCTGTGATATATACTTAGGAACAATCACAATACTATAAAGATGAATATTGCTTTAAAAATGAGTTACTGTATGAATGAATTAATATAATCATTGTTTTTGTTTTCAGAACACTATATAAGCACTATTTATAGAGACTTTTTACTACAATCCAGATCTTTGGATTTTTTTCAGGCTGTTGCCAATTCAGTCATCTAGAAGCCATATACATATAGAAATTGTAAGTTCAACAACATCTCATTAGAACAAAGCAAGATTTTCAGGACTCTTATTTTGCATAACACAAAAAGAGCAATAATGTGTGGATGGCTTATCTGGTCATTCACATAATGAATATGGTTCCTTCTTGTCAAAATTGTTGGAGACCCACCTGTTTGATCCAGGTATGTTTGGAATTTCCTGCTTGGAGTCTTGCAAAACAAGACGACCTTGGCCTAACCATAGAAAGGCCTCATTCAGTAACAACAGGGGTCTAGGACCAAAGCACCTCACCCTAACCTTCCCTTAGGAGTTCCCATTCTTCTTGCAAACAGATGCTAATCAGCCAGCTGCTAGAGCCTGGGGCCAAAGAGACCTCGCCCCGACCACTCTGAGTTCTGATAACCTTCCACTCTCCTTGCTTTCCCTGCCCCCCTCCCTGCCTGAAGCCTCAGCATATAAAAGCTGCAGCACTCATTTCAATAAACGGAGCCTTGACGCGACTCAGACTGACTCTTGTCAATTATTTTATGCGCCTGGCTCTCTTCCTTTCTCTCCCCATGATTCCCTCAGGTGATTCAGAGCTTGAGACCCATGAATAACTGGACCTGTTGGACGGGTCACAAAATGACCTTGTAAGTGTATGTGCAGTGATATTGTAACCATAGCAGCAACTGAAAAAAGATAGAAGGACCGGAACTCATAAGGAATAGATTAGACATAAATTGGAAGCAGGCATGTATGGCATCCATCCGAAAAGATTAGCGGAAATATTAAATAAGTGAAAAGTGCGATCTGGTAAATTACCTGTCAGGGTACAGAGACCACTGCAGCAGGAGTTGTCCTTCAATTCTTATGATAGGGCTGTGTAAAACAAATTGGGAAACAACATGAACAATGGATTCTTGTATTTACTTAGAAATGGTCTCAGTAGAGTGAATCTTTGTAGTTACTTTAGATATCAAGGGCTAAAGTTGCAAGCATAAGATGGTCTGAGACAATCTGTACTCATATGTGTCATCAGACAGACATGGATGACACCTTGAAAATATCCAACACATAACTGCAAACTTTCTATCTTACTTAGAGTATGGAAGAGAGTTCAATTTGATGTGACTAAATAATAGTTTTGAATCTCATCTACATCATATATTCCATGTGATCTTTGTTGAAACAATTGCATAACAATTCCTAATGTCTTTGTTTATAACATAGGGCAAAGATGATATACTTTGATGGTCTGAGACAATATTTAGAAGAAAACACTGAGCAAGTTCTGATCTCTCCAGAGTCACACCAGCGTTACAGCATTTCCTTCTCTAGTTATGAAACAGAAATGTTTTACAACAGAAATACATGTTCCTCTGAGTATGTGCAGAGAAAAGAAGGAAGGATATCACATCTTAGATAATTAGTCCAATGCCTAATTCCAAGTTAACCTCTCATTTATATTCTTTCTGTTTCCTAGTCTTTCATGTGCACTGAAGACATGAACCACACGTAATTACATAATTGCCTAAGGAATGTTCACCATAGTATAATGATGGTTTAAATAAATTCTTTAAAATTCAGCCAAGTTTTGACTTGGATATAAAGTGTCTCATGAAAAAGGTCATATTTTGAAGATTGGGTTCCTGATAAGTGGCATTCAATGTTAGGTTTTGTGGGAATGATTACATAATTAAAGTCTGACTTCGTACTTAGACAAATCCTATGGATGTATCATAATCTAAAGAAGTTGATGGAAATATTAGAAAGCAGGTTCTAGTTGCCAACAATCAGTCATGGGAGCATGGCCCAGCCCATTTATCTTTCCCCTCCATTGGTCTCTGTGCCTGTCTTTCTCTGCTTACATGAAATGATTTCCACTGTTCCACAACATCACCCCAGGCCACATCAATGGAGCCATCTCACCACAGACTGACTCCTCTAAAACAATGAGCTAAATAATGCTACCCGCCCCCCTTTAATTTGTTTCTGTTAGGTATATGTCCCAGCAACAAAATTCTGACTGACACACTCAGGATTCTATTGGTACTATTAGATCCTTTTAAGCTTAATGGTCTGTATAAAATGTGATATATAAAAATTATGGAAGGTTTGGTGAATTATTAACACTTGAGTACACATCAGTTTCTGATTCGTTCCTGAGGATTGTTTTTTAATAGGGAAACAACAAAGGTAGCTGCTGGAGAAGGAAGGAGTTGCCTTGAATGTGACTAGCATATTTATGGCCAATTGATGCTGAGAATCCAGGCTGGTTTCACGTAAAGGAGCATGTGGAACTGCTATAGACACTACTGTTCATGGCTGTTATTTGTACCTCATTTCCATAAAATATATGGAAAACGCATGTAATTTTTGGATCATCAATAAGTTGTGCTATTTATTCCCACAGAAAATAGGATATAGCTGCAAATTTCCACTATGTTCCAACAGAACCTGTAATGCTGGTGTGGTTGGCATTGTGCTTTCATGATGATTATCAACAAAATGACAGATTATACTTCTGTTTGGTCCATTTCTCCAAGTAAGTAAACATTCACATAATTGCTGTTCATATTTTATCATATTATTTAGAGGGAATCACTTGTGGTAAGAGTTCAGATTTGAGTGGAAGTCTTCACACAGAAGCTTATGGCTCATTCCTGCCATTTACATATAGTGGCAGCAGAATTACTGGTCCTGGAGAAAATAGAATGTGTTTTATATGGATTGCCAATTTTCTTATTATAATACATTTAATATCTGCACAATAAATTTAATGTACACTCTGAGGATTTTTAAAGTGCTTGTTAGTATTTCAAATCAAGTTATCCATGCCATTGATCATAGAATTATTTATAGCTTCCCTATTACCTGCTATTGTATTTGCTGTCTTTTTTGTTTTCATCCAGAACTTAGTAAGGTAAGAAATAATCAAATTACCTAGAGAAGGACACCATCTTTTCTGAGCTACAGTTTTCTGGTACCCTGGGGAAATGACATTCCCAGAACACAGGTCAAGTGGACTTGTTAGGTGCTTGCAGAATGTCCCTTGGTTTCTGGAAAACCTGGAAAGTTGTCATAAAGGTATTACATTTTTCAGAAATTAAATCAAGATTCAGAAAGGTTATCAGACTTTATCATTTATTCATTACTAATCAACATTTTTGAAGAATCTACAGTATGTATCTAGGCAGATAATGAGACAGCTGAGACTTCAACACTGTCACATTCATGTCACTGTGTTTTCCATTTACTGGTCAACTCTCATCACTCCTTTTGAATTTCTTTTATGAACTATTTATCCATTTATTATAGAATGTGATGTTTATACATGTCATTTCTCTTATTGTAGAAAATATGTTCCTTGAAGGGAATTTTTTTCTTTGATATTTCTCTCTTTCCTTGTCTCCATCTACTAGGGTATCTTTTTAAAATCACAGACAAGTTGGCAAATACTTATTTTGCTAAACTCTTCCCTTTTGAGTATCAGAAGTATCCCCTACAGTGTGAAGAAGGATTTTCTCCACCTCCAAGTGTCCCAATTTTCCCCTTGTCCTTGCTTCTGATCAAAGACTCCTCTCATGTCTCACCAGAGCTGGTTCAATAGTTTATTTTCACTTATGACTCAGCTCCTCCTCCCCTGCCTAATCTTGGCTTTCATAATGAGCTCATTTCCACCCTCTCACTTCCCACCTCACCAAATCGCCTTCTCCTTGAATGCACCATGTTTTAGTACTATGCTTGTTGTCTCTTTGTGTTTGTTTAATGTGTGTACTATCTCTTGTTAACTCTTTCTAGGAAAACCTTCCTCCCCACACACATTTTTTTTTTCTGTCCTGGAGAACCTACTGTGTCTCCAAGCCCATGTCAAGCATCATTGCTTTATAGAGGCTCTCTCTGTTCCCAACACTGATATTACTCTAAAAAAAACTATTGAAAGACCCTAACCCTTCAGGCTTACACCCCCCAAGCCCCAGGAGAATAAGGAACTAAAAGGAAAACTAGTTCCAAGGGCAACCTGACTCAACCATTATTCAACCACCCCTCCAACAATGTAACAATGTAAAGAGATTTCTGTTAAGAGATGAGCTCGCCCGGCGGTGGTGGCACAAGCCTTTAATCCCAGCACTGGGGAGGCAGAGGCAGGCGGATCTCTGTGAGTTCAAGGCCAGCCTGGGCTACCAAGTGAGTTCCAGGAAAGGCGCAAAGCTACACAGAGAAACCCTGTCTCAAAACAAACAAAACAAAAAAAAACAAACAAAAAACAAACAAACAAAAAAAAAAGAGATGAGCTCAACTGTGACTGAGATAGTTGCAAGTGTTCCAGGAAGGACCACTATGACCTTTGTGTAAACTCTACTCCTGCCCTGATACCCCCCTTGAGGTTTCAGGACACTGACGTAACTGTACCCCCTCTGTGATCACTCTGTGACCAGGCCATGGTCTTATGAAATTAGCCTCTAGACATAAATCAATTGAAATGAAATTGTATGGGAATTGTAATTTTGTGGCTTTTGTGGGTTTTTCCTTTAAAAGTGCCTATGTGACTGTAGTGCGATGTGACTCTTGCTCTTTGGAGCTGAGTTTGCCCGTCTGTACAGTTGCTTCAATAAACCTCATGCTGTTGCATCAACTGGACCAGAGTCTGGGTTCTTGGGGCACCCACTTGAGACCCTAACCTTTGGGGTCTAACACTATCATTCCTTTTTTCTATGTTCACAGTGCTATAACATAGCACTCCACTTCACATGGCTCAAGCAGTGGAAACTCATTTTTCATGCTCTGCAGACTGGAAGCCTAAGGGTCTGCTGTGGTTTCTTCATAACAGGCCATACACTTCGCTGTATGACTTCATTTAATATTAGCTACTTCCTAAACTCTGACACCAAATACGATCATCTAGGTAGGTATGGAGAGATGACTTAGCTAGCGAGAGTGCTCGATACTAAGTGCAGAAGTGACTCATACCACCTATAACTCCAGCTCCAGGGAACCCAGTGGCCTCAAACACTTCAAGAGAGGAAAAAGCAGCCATGTGCTCAGACAAAGTGAAAAAGTGACTTAGTAAAGGGCAAATGGGTAGGACAAGAAAATATCAAATGAGAATCTGGAGAGAGCAAAGGTATTTATATAAAAACATCAAGATTGGAGGATATAACTGGACAAATGGAGATGGAAAATCATCTGGGAGTCTTCAAAGATAAGGAGCCTCAGAGAAACATAATCACATAAAGCAAATCCAGGGAGACATGTTACTTGTCAGAAAACCACAAATTATGTAAGGAGATAGCTAATATGATACTTAAATACAGCCTCTTTCCAAAGAAGTGTATCAGAATGCCTGGCAGTAATTCATCGTAGAATTCAATCATACACCAGTGAGTTAGAAAGCTCCTATGGCTCACAGTAGTAAAACAAAAAGAAAAAGAAAAAAAAAAGAGAGGGATTTAACAATTAAAGTTATCATGAACTAAAACAGCCAGTTATAATCCCAGGTGACAACACAGACAAGAAATTATTGTTTACTTCACATCTCAATCAGTAAGCCCATGACTTTTGCTGCTAATCAGGAACAACCAGCCCACTGTTCCAGCAGGCTTTCAAGTTTTTTATTTTTACACTCTTTAAGTTCAGACAAAGAAGTCCAGATTACAATTCTTCCCTAAATTTGAAGGCCCACCTTCATTGCATAACTGTTGCCTTGTGTAGCTCATTAGAAATCAAATCATTTCACAATGAGCAAGAGAGACTGGTTTCCAAATTTTAAATTTACTCTATTTCTTCAACTTTGACTGGGCCCTGTTAGTCTTTGAGAAGCAGAATTTTAATAATTTTATTTTTTCTTCCAAATCAGAAAGGTGTTATTGGGGTAATTATTGGTGCTTAGAAATAACGCTGCTTCCTACATAGAGAGCTTGCGCTGGTACAGCAGGGACTGACTCCTGGAGGTGACAGGAAACCATATAGATGAAATTTTTTGAGTCTTGGGAAATGGTCATGAGTCAAGTAGGATGAGGGGCAGACAAGTTCATCAGTACTTATTCACTATTTTTTCTGCTTATTTAAATAAGTAAATCCATAGACCTTTTCAAGCTAGGTTATGAAGCATATGAGCAGGGAGACTTTTATTTTCTTGCATATTAGCCCAAGAGTCAAGTTACTAGATAAAATACTGTTAGTGCCAAGTACTACATTTAAGCACTGGGAAGAAATTAAACAATACCAGAAGAGTCTGTGCTCTCAAGGCTTTTGCGTGTATGGACTGTGTAGGTAAAAACCAAAGCATCATGAGAAAATACGGTTTCAGGAGAGCAGGCAAGGCTCTTACAGGGATCTTTGGAAAGTAGAGAATACTACCCACAGATAATAGTACTTGAAAAGCACATCATGAGGTACAGAAAGTTCAGGAGAAGTAGAAAGGGAACTAAAGAAGTTAAGGACAAAAAGAACAAAATCATGGTATGTGGTCGAAGAACCTATGGTGAATAGGGCATTATGCTTGGAGCTCAGGGTGTGAATGAAGGTTGCCTAATTGTCGAGCTTCTTCCAAGTGTTGGTTCTTTTTTCCTCTTAAAAGAAAGTAGGAAAGTCGGAATTTGAGTAACTTGGTGACTGGGCAGGGTCCTAGAGTTTGACCCAATATGGCAGGATCCAGTTAGCTCTCTCTTTTTTTTTTTTTTTGGTTTTTCGAGACAGGGTTTCTCTGTGTAGCTTTGCGCCTTTCCTGGAGCTCACTTGGTAGCCCAGGCTGGCCTCTAACTCACAGAGATCCGCCTGCTTCTGCCTCCCGAGTGCTGGGATTAAAGGTGTGCGCCACCAACACCCGGCCCAGTTAGCTCTCTTTATAAGTTGAATTCTATGGCTTTTGGGATATTTGTTGTTAATCTCTCTCAAAAAATTACTGCAAGATCTTTGCTTGTTTAAAGAAACTTACAGATAGAGATGATTGTATCTTGACTTGCATTGTATAGGAAACACCAATATCTGGAGCCCCTACATTTTATACAGATGCAAACAAACAAGAAAAAGCAGGTTATAAGTCAGAAAATTTAAGTAAAGTGGTTCAAAGTCCTTATAATTTGGTTCAAAAATCAGAATTATATGTCAATCTGTTGGTATTAATGGATTTTTTGGAACCTCTCAACATAGTTACTGACTCAGTATGCTGAAAGAGTGATCTTACATATTGAGACTGCAGAATTTATCCCTTATGAGTCAGAATTAACTTTGTTATGTATTCAGTTATAAGATATGATCAGGAGTAAAAAGCATTCCTTAGATATAACTCATATCTGATCTCATAAGGGATCTTCCAGGCCCTCTAGCACAAGGTAATGATGAGACTGATAAAGTATTGATAGGAAATGTGCTGGAGGCCTCAGAATTTCATAAAAAAATCATCATGTCAATAGCAAGGGTTTAAAAAATAATTTTTCCATAACCTGGCAACAAGTCAAGGAAATTATAAGGAAACGTCCTACTTGTTCTTTTTATAAATAGACTCTACTACCAGTAGGATGTAACCCAAAGAATACTCAGAGGAATGAAATCTGGCAGATGGATGTGTTTCATTTTGCAGAATTTGGAAAATTGAAGTATGTACACCATACCATTGATACTTATTCAAGATTTCAGTGGGCAACTGCTCTGAATTCTGAAAAGGCTGTTTCTGTAATCACACATTTGCTAGAAGTTATGGCCATCATGGGTCTACCTGCACAAATTAAAATGGACAATGCTCCAGCATATGTCTCCAGTAAAATGAAACAGTTTTTTGCCTATTACAATACAAAGCATATTACAGGTATAGCACATAATCCTACAGTCTAAGCAGTCATAGAAAGATCAAATTGAACTCTAAAGGATATGCTAAATAAACAGAAAAGGGTAACAAAAACTCTAGAAATAGATTACATACTGCTCTATTAACTTTAAATTTTCTCAATGCTAATAAAAAAGGAACAGCAGCTATGGAGAGACATTGGATAACAGAAAAAACTACAGAGTTTAAATCAGCCTGTATACTTTAAAGATGCACTGACCTCAGAGTGGAAACCAGGATATGTATTACATTGGGGATGAGATTTTGCTTTTGTTTCTACAGGCTGAACTACCTTGTTAATTGCTCTTAGGTCTGTTACCATTCTCCACTTACCAGATTTCTTTCTAATAACAAATACACAAGAATTCCAAGGGCTGGTTGATTCTTCAATGTTCTGAGAATTTAACTGCTCTTGTACCAGCTCTTCCAAGGCCCCCAGTTTCTCTGTTGTTAAAGGCCATTGCAGAACTCATACAGGCTTGTATGTTAACCATTTTAAAGGTAGAGATGTTGATATCTTTGAAAGACACTTTTATTTTGGAACTCAAATTGACCAACCTTTTAATGCTAAAATAAGAATGACCAAACAAATAATATTCATAATTGATGGTGTAAATCCCATCAACATTAATTATCCTCTCATTTAATTGTTCCATTTTCTGACTGCCTAATGTGTTATCACACAGAGACCAGATTCCCTGAATTGTAAAAATGTTTCCCATTTTTTAATGTGGGAAAATATTCTATTTTAACTAATTCATCCATTTAAGATATTTTAATTGACTCACCATGTCTGCTGACTGCATAGAGCAGTAGAAGCCTGAGGGAGTGTCAAAGCATCTACCTAGCATGGTAGCAATCTGAGCTGGAAATCCAGAGAGAGCCCACCACCCACCAGGAGAGAAAAAGCCAAAGAGACTCGGGCCCACATGTGGAGGGGATTCAGTCATATGCACTCTAGCCTGAGCCAGGGGCCTGTAAGACCACAAGTGGCTTTTTAGTGAATTCTTGCCACAAACATTGGGCTGCCAAATGTAAGATGAATTAATAAATGGTCTTATTAATAAAAGCCCAGAGCCAGATATTGGGGTTAAAACTGAGAGATCAGAGGAACAGGACAAGCCATAGCTGCTGGGAATGTCTTTCTGTATGCTATGAATGTTTTGCTTTTTAAAAGTAGGATCAATAACCTACTTTTTCATCCTACTGTATCTATATCCCCTTTTGTTCTTGAGAAAAAGATTGCATTCATAATCAACCTACTTTAAATAAAAATATTGGTTTTTCTCTGTCCCATTATTCTGTCCCATATCACACAGCCAACCTTACATCACTGATACCTCAGTCTCCAAAGAGACCTACTTCCTGTACACTCATGCCTATATCCTTTCTGTGCCCTGCCATCTCACTTCCTCTCTCCACCCAGCTACATCTCTTCCTCTTCCTGCCCAGCTCTGTCACTTCCAGTCTGTCTGTACAGACCTCCAGACATTTATGGTTAACTAGTGTTGGAATTCAAGGCATGTGCCACCATGCCTGTCTCTGTTCCCAGTGTGGCCTTGAACTCACAGAGATCCTAATGAGTCTCTGCCTCCCAAATGCTAGGATAAAAGGCATGTGCTACCATTGCCTGACTTCTATGTTTACCATAGTGGCTGGCTTTTTCCTCTGATCCTCAAATAATCTTTATTAGGGTGCACAGTACATTGGGGGACATATGATATTACCATACAGAATACTGAGCTGGGCCATGTCAGTCTGGAGTGGAGCATGCATACTGAATGCTTTCTGAGTGTTGTGTGTTCATTAGATATGCAAATATTAAGTGGCTGTTGAGTTATTAAGTATGAGAATTGCCCCAGCCAGCGGGGTCTTCAATGGGGACCTAAAGGGAGGGCCAGTGAATGAGAGGGGCAAGAGACACAAAGAATGAGAGCAAGACAGGACATCTGATCAAACTCCAAAATTTTATTTTTCTCTCAAGGCATATATAGGTAGGCAAAGGGGGTTGCAAGCAGAAAGGGACTTAATTATGGGCTGTTCGGCCAGCAGGAAATGTTGCTCTGAGGATTATCTATCTACTCTTGTATAACTGCCTAATTGCTTAACTGCAGCTCATTCACCTGATATTTGAGAAGAGGTTCTGGTATTTGTGAGAAGAGGTTCTGGTACTATGGAGACTTAAGCAAGAACTAGATATAAGAAAAGAGGAGAGAAACCTAAATATGGCAGCATGTGTGTCAAGGGTCACTTAGGCTTATGGCTCCTGTCAGAGAATTGTGAAAAGACTGTACAATTGTGTTTGGCTGCAACTAAACAGAATTAAAGACAATAAATGTAAACTTTTTTTGAAGAAGATCTACCCCATAAGTTAGGTGAGAAAATAAAACTTGTGGTTTTGAAAAAAATGTGGCTAAAATTACTTAAAATCAGGAAAGTGGTTCTTTTAGAAGAACAGAATGCCTTTTCTCATGAAAATAGCCCAATAGATTTAGTGATGAAGTTTAGGAATCAAATCCTCAATTTGGGTTACTATGAAAATGATTTATTTCAAGATTGTGACTGAAGTGTTCCCAAATTGCTTGAGCAAGGTGAAAGCATCTTTGGAGAAAGTGGTTTTGGAGTCACCGCTGAAGAGCACTTTGTAAACAATGGAGATAGGAATGTGAGTGCACTCCAGACAACACAAAGTATTGTTCTAGGAGTGTCCTTCAATTTTAAATCTTACTAAGTTGAGTTCTCAGAACACAGTAGTCGCCCTCTTTCCAGGGAGAATGAGTAAACTTCCTTTGTCCCTATGTAGGAAAACGAAGATATCAAATTCTTACAAGTCTGTGCTGGTGGAAGGAATATTATTGGATATGCAAGATGATGTAACTATATATATGTATATAGGTTGGAGCCTGCCGACAGTCAGCTGAGTAGCTGGGTAGGGGCAATGTGGATTGAAGAGACAACAAAGAAGACAGAAAAGCATCAAGAGGTCTGCTGGTCAATGCCAGACAGCCCCAAGTTTATTTCACAGCCAGCTTATATACAGTTTTGAAGGACAGAGTTAGATCAATACACAGCACCGGTATTCAACCACTATGTATCCTGCCTTGCATCAAGGAGCAAGAAGTTTCATTTTCTATCTCATTGTAACTCTGGCTGGCATCAGCAGCCTGTGTCTAGCTAGATAGTGTGTTCCTTCCTGTGGGCTAATCAGGACTTTCTCACAGCCTTGGAACAAGCAAGCTTGAACTCTATTGACTCAGAATAGACTTTAGATTCAAACTGGGAAACTGAATCAGTTGTGGGCTCACACACACACACACACACACAGATATATATATATATATATATATACATATACGTATATATGTATACATATATATGTAATTAAATGTGTGTGAGACTGTGTGTGCTCTTGTGTGTATGAGTATACATGCTTGTCTTGTGCATGTAGGAACCAGAGGCCAACATCAAGTATCTTTTTCTATCACAGTCCATTTTATTTTTGAGATAGGTTCTCTCAAAACCCAAAGTGGTCAGCCCTGAAATTACATATACACAACTCACATTAAATGAATATGGCCTGTTGTATTATATGTTTATGAAATTATAAAATAATAACAATAAAGAAGAAGCCAACAATTTGCAAGGAACTGGGGGGATATGAGCAGAGTTCTAAAGAAGGGGAAATAGGAGGAGTTGGATGGATGACCAGTAATGGGGAAAGTATTACAATAATTTAATTTTAAAAATTTCAATAAAAAAGGAAGAAAGGACAACCCACAAAGAAAGTTAAAAAAAAAAAGAAACCCCAAATCAATAAGCTGGAATTTTCCATTTGTCTAGATTGCCAGTAAATCCCAGGCTTCTGCCTGTCTCTGCCAGCATTGCCACTCCTTCACTTTATGTAGTTGTTGGGGACCCTACCTCAGCTCCTAGTGCATCAAGCACTTTACTGACTGAGGCAATTCTACAGTTCTCATACATGTTTTTAAGTTAAATAAAATTTAAGTTCCAGAGTGTATTTAAGAATGAAGAATTTACCTTTCTTTATATTAGTCATGCATATTTTTCTAGGCCATTAGAATACTCTAAGACATTTATTTAATACTGGTGACAACTGTATAAATCAACAGTGTGTATACATTCAACAGCCTCTTCAGGTAAGGTCTACTACTTTGATTCCCACTGATATTTTCAATACCCCAAATGCATAAAGGTTCTTGAAGGTCAGGTTGTATATAACAGCAATGCCATTGAGGGAAAATTGGAAGGTTACAGGGAGAGATTGAAAGATATGCTGTTGATCTGATGTATGAACACATTTCAAAACAATAAATATCCTTGAAATGTCAAGGCTTTGGTTAGCTACACCTGAAAGGAGTCATGCCATAGAGCAGGGCTTCCCAGGGAAAAGTAGGTAAAAGTTCAAAAGATGGGCTGTAAATTCCTCTCCAGTTCTAAAGATAGTAATAGTCTTCTTGGTAACCTTGAGTTTAACTAGACAAACATATTCAACATCAACAATGGATTGGATAAACACATGTACCACAGACTGACATAAGAACTACAGGAAGTCTCCTTTTTTTCTGTGACATTTGGAAAATGTGTTTTATGACCTCCCTACTTTCACTAACCCTTCAGTTCTCATGTAGGATACCATAAAGAAAAAAATGCATTATGAAGTGCATTTAAAATTACATTGATTTGGGTGTTCTCTGGGATACCTCTGGTAACCAACTCAATATAGATGTCCACACCTGGTACTGGGCTTTTATTTGGCAAAATATGGCTTCTGGGAGGATCATTTTCCTCTATGTAGGTAACTCCAATTAGACTCTTATGATGATATACTTATTTAAAAATTTATAAAATAGTAGGTTTCTGTACTTTTTTGGCATCCTATGTTTTAGTTATCCATCTCCCTACTTCCTCCTTTGCCTTATCCCCAGTAGTGGTTTGAATAAGAATGACTCTCATAGGCTCATATGTTTCAATACTTGGTCCCAAGTCATGGAGCTATTTGGGAAGCTTCCTCCCTCCTGGCTAACCTTCTTGGTACCAGATGGTGCTATTTATGTAGGCTACTGCATGGAGTAGAAAGGGAAGTCATCAGCAACCCTATCTGGTTGTAAACTACAATAATGACCTGTGTTAAAGATATGCCCATGGGTCCAACAGTGGCATAAAAGTTATAGGGGTAATCAACTACTTTCTGCTTGAATTCAAGGCCCTCTCTGCAAAAGGAAATATGTGCCTAGTACTGTAATCTGGCTAAGAATCCATGGCTGAGAAGCTCACATGCCCCTGGTGTAAGCTTACTTACTACTGTTATTCTTCTAAATGGACATAGCATCAAACTACTCTGTAAGTCAATATATTTTTACTCATGTATTAGTGGAGCTCCCAGACTTCATCAAGTAAGTTCTTTGTGTAGTGTTGGGTGGTTTGCTGTGGAACAATCCTTTTCTACACTATTAATATGTCATTGTTTAGGGGGTTGGTTACAAGTTGTTAGGGATAATGTCAGGAAAGAAGCTAAACAAAGGAGATTAGACTCAAGGATCTTGTTTTGAAAAGAAAAAGAGGGGATACAGATAGGATAGGATAAAAGAGTAGATTATTGAATCAACTTTAATTCAAAAAACAACTATTAATCTTAAATATTTTACATTTGTATATATTTTGGTTTATTGATATAAATTTAACATTAACTTTGTTATACTGTATGTATATTTCTACTCTTGTTTAGGGTATTATGTTTATGAAACTCATCTAAAAATGTAATATATAATTAAGAAATACAGATTAATAATCATCTGTAATAGCAAACTTATAGTCATGTTAGGTATGTTTTCAAAGTCATACAGAGATATATTTCAGATAGATAGGCAATCTTCAAACATTTCAAATGCCTACAGAATATGGCATTTAAAATATTTTAAGAACTTAGACTTTCCTTGACAGTGAGACATGTCTGCTCCTGGCAGCGCCAATCTTCTTCAGAGAAGATGATGGGCATTGAAGAAACTCCATGAGAAGTTTGTTTTCTTCATGGCAAAAACTAGCCATGTGGGCAAAAAACTTCCCTTGCCTAATTGTTGACAGTTACTATTCAAACTGGACCAGCAGGACTCGAAAAAGATGACTGCTGAACTTTGCCAAGACACGGTAGGACAGTCCTGTCAAATTCCCTGCTTCACAGGAAAGTCTGTTAGATATGCTAGGCCTCTAGGCCAGAAGTGGATGCCTCCATGTTACAGAGGAACATTGGGGCACTTTCCAGGCAGCCTGATGTCCTTGTCATTAGGTTACATTTCATTCATCTGGATTCTTTGATGGAATTGAAGACTAAATAGTATGTTTAGTTTTCTTTAGTTGTAATAAAAAGTAAATTAGAAACAAAGCTTTAGACACACCAAGATAAGATTTATAATTAAGTATTTTCTTGTGGTGATATATTGTGTACCCTAATAAAATTTGCCTGAAGATCAGAAGACAGAACAAGCCACTAGATTAAGCATAGAAGCCAGGCAGTGGTGGCACACACCTTTAATCCTAGCACTCAGGATACAGAGATTTGTCTGTATCTCTGTGAGTTCAAAGCCACCCTGGACTACATGAGATTGACTCACTCTAGGAAAGAAACAGAACCAGTCACTGGTGGCACATACCTTTAATCCTGGTACTTGGGAAGCACAAACACCTTTAATGGCTGGGTGGAGAAATGTATATGAGGTGTAAGGAGGCAGGAACTAGAAGGCTTTTCAGCAGAAATGTCCCTTTCAACAAAAGGCTTTTTCAGTTGGTGACTTTTGGATGAGGACTCAGAGGATTTCAGTCAAAGGATTTGTGGAGTTGGTGAAGTGAGACATAGCAGTGGCTTGTTCTTTTGTCCCTCTGATCTCTTAGCATTTACCCCAATATCTGGCCAGGGATTTTTATTAAAAAAATATATTTCTTGTTACATCTATCACCCAACTTTTGTGGCAAGAAAAAGCTGCTTGTCTGTGGCTGCCACAGGTTCAGAAATCTCCACCCTGTCTGGGCTGGACTCCTAACAATACTAGCAAATTTTTTGTTGCAGCCTTTGTACAGCAAACTCCATATATTTTTGGACTCTAAAAACCACAGGAGTTTAGCCACTTTTACACACTTCTCTTGTGCAGATGGCTGGATCTTTCACTTCTTTCCTCTCCCAGTGGGTTTTGACTTTCATTGGCCCCCGCTCCTCAGGCTGCTGCCACGCTATTATCTGAATCGTCATTGTCAGCAGATTTTTTGAGTCAATTAATATTTCTTAAAGGGAGAAATTAGTTAGAAGAAAGTTTTTTTCCCACATTAAAAAATGGAAAACATTGTTACAATGGAAGGCATTTGGTCTCTGCTTGACTTTATATTAATTGGTCTGAAAATGGAACAATTAAATGAGAGGATAATTAATGTTGCTGGGATTTATGTAATATCAATTATAAATATTACTTGATCATTTCTCTTTTATCATTAAAAAGTTGGTTAATTTGAATGCCAAGTCAAAAGTTTTAGAAAAACTTTTTTAAACAGTTCCTAGAGATTTTCAGACCCAGATAGAAGAATTTAAGGAGAAGAGATATCATTGCTTTATAAGGTTACAGAGAAACACCCTAGGTCTTTCAAACAGCCAACCTTAATCTATCCAGTAACTGTATATGAACTACGTAGTGATAGATATCCTCAAGGCTGTATAAGAGCTGACTGGACTCCTGTACAAATGTTAGATTTGAGGAGATTCAAAGAAGTAGGAATCATATTGCATCCACACATCTTTTGTGAAGCAGATATTAAACTCGTGGTCAACTTGCAATAGAATTATCCCTCAAGACTGGAGAGGTTTCATTATAGCAGTCTTAGAGGTTAGTCCCCAATCACAAGGGAAGACCTGGTAGAAAGATGAGGATAAGACCATTGAACAATGGAGGAGGGCTAGAGGTATTGAAATTTGCCAAGGTCAACTTCTTGGAGAAGGCAATTATGCTGATATACAAAGACAATTTTTATATGATGACCACACTCTGCTTTACACTACATAGCAGCCTTTAATGCTTGTGACAGAATTAAAGAATTAGGAAAGAAAATTGAACCATTTACAAAAGTTATACATGGCCCAAAAGAAAACTTCACTGATTTCTTACAAAGATTGACTTCAGCTGTAAATAGAATGATACCAAATTCAGAAGCTAGACAATTAATTGATTCTCTGGCTTTTGAAAATGTTAATGCACAATGCAAAAGGGTAACTAGGCTGTTAAAGGCAAGATCAGCACCCTCAGAGGAATGGATCTGAGATACAATTAATATTGAATCTCATGACCATGATGATTCTTGGATAGGAGAGGTGATTTCCAGAGGTTTGAAGAAAAATAGTAACGTCACATGTTTCAATTGTGGTAAACAAGGTCACCTAAAAAGGGACTGTAAACAGGGCATTTCTAGAAATAATGTTTTCTCAAGGAATAATCCCAACAGAATGCCCCCTCCCTTCTGGATTATGCAGAAGATGTGGCAAAGGCAGACATTGTACTAACAAATGTAGATCAACAAGGGACAGACAAAGTAATCCTTCACCTTTGCCATTAGGAAACTCCATGAAGGGCCTCGCATAGGCCCCAGGTCAAATTCCATTCAGTCCTTTCCTGTCATTGTGGAAGAAACTTCAGAGCAATTAAAGAACCTAATGCCATTGTAAGAAACCATACTGCTCTGGATGTTAGAACTGCTTTAGAAAATAAAACAAAAATTTAGGGAGAAATTATAAATCAAAATTGATAAAGATTAGATATGGAAACTCCCCAAAATTAGGGTCAGATGTGGGGTTGGTGAAGATCTTTTCCCATTCTGTAGGCTGTTGTTTTCTGTTATTGACCATGCACTTTGCCTTACAAAAGCTTCTCAGTTTCAGGAGGTCCTATTTATTAAGTGTTGCTCTCAGTGTATGTGCTACTGGTGTTGTATTTAGGAAGTGGTCTTCTGTGCCAATGCGTTCAAGAGTACTTCCTAATTTCTCTTCTATAAAGTTCAGTGTAACTGGATTTATGTTGAGGTCTTTGATCTACTTGGACTTGAGTTTTGTGCATGTCAATACATATGGATCTATTTGCAATCTTCTACATGTTGTCATCTAGTTACGCCACCACCATTTGTTGAAGATGCTTTCTTTTTTCCATTGTATGGTTTTGGCTTCTTTGTAAAAAAAAAATCAGGTGTTCATATGTGTGTGGATTAATGTCAGTGTCTTCAATTTGATTCCATTGATCTATGTGTCTGTTGTTATGCCAGTACCAAGCTGTTTTTATTACTAGAACTCTATAGTAGAGCTCGAAGTCAGGAATGGTGATACCTCCAGAGGTTGCTTTGTTGTACTGGGTTGCTTTAGCTATCCTGGGTTTTTTTGCTTTTCCATATGGAGCTGAGTATTGTTCTTTCCAGGTCTGTGAAGAATTTTGTTGGGATTTTGATGGGTATTGCATTGAGTATGTAGATTGCTTTTGGTAAGATTGCCATTTTTACTATGTTAATCCTACTTATCCATGAGCATGGGAGATCTTTGCATTTGCTGACATCTTCAAGTTCTTTCTTAAGAGACTTAAAGTTCTTGTCATACAGATCCTTCACTTGCTTAGTTAGAGTTAACCCAAGGTATTTTATATTATTTGTGGCTATTGTAAAGGGTGATGTTTCTCTGATTTCTTTCTCAGCCCATTTATCATTTGTATATAGGAGGGCTACTGATTTTCTGAGTTAATCTTGTATCCTGCCACATTAGTAAAGGTGTTTATCAGCTGTAGGAGTTCCATGGTAGGATTTTTGGGGGCACTTATGTATATTATCATATAGTCTGCAAATAGCAAAAGTTTAACTTCTTCCTTTCTAATTTGTATCTCTATGATCTCCTTTTGGACCTTATTGCTCTAGCTACAACTTCAAGTACTATATTGAATAAGTATGGGGAGAGTGGACAGCCTTGTCTTGTTCCTGATTTTAGTGGAATTGTTTTGAGTTTCTCTCCATTTAGTTTGAAGTTGGCTGTTGGCTTGCTGTAAATTGCCTTTATTATGTTTAGGCATGTTCCTTGTATTCCTGATCTCTCTAAGACCTTTATCATGAAGGGGTGTTGGATTTTGTCAAATGCCTTTCCTGCACCTAGTGAGATATCATGTGGTTTTTTTCTTTGAGTTTGTTTATATGGTGTATTACATTGACGGACTTTCGTATGTTGAATCATCCTTGCATCTCTGGGATCAAGCCTACTTGGCCATGGTGTATAATTTTTTTGATGTGTTCTTGGATTCAGTGGTTTGCAAATATTTTATTGAGTATTTTTATATCAGTGTTCATGAGGAATATTGGTCTGTAATTCTCTTTCTTTGTTGCATCTTTGTGTGGTTTGGGTATCAGGGTAACTGTAGCTTCATAAAAAGAGTTTGGTAATGTTCCTTCTGTTTCTATCATGTAGAACAATTTGAAGAGTATTGGTATTAGCTCTTCTTTGAAATTCTGTGCTGAAACCATCTGGTCCTGGACTTTTTTGGTTGTGAGACTTTCAATGGCTGTTTCTATTTCCGTAGGGGTTATTGGTCTATTTAAATTGTTCATCTGGTCTTGATTTAACTTTGGTATGTAGCATCTATAAAGAAAATTGTCCATTTCTTTAAAATTTTTCCAATTTTGTGGAGTACAGATTTTTGAAGTATGACCTGATGATTCTCTGGATTTTTTTGTTGTCTGTTGTTATGTCTCCCTTTTCATTTCTGATTTTGTTAATTTGGATGCTCTTTTTCTGCCTTTTAGCTAGTTTGGATAAGGGCTTGTCTATCTTGATTTTCTCAAAGAACCAACTCTGTTTCATTGATTCTTTGTATTGTTCTATTTTATAGATTTCAGCCCTCAATTTGATTATTTCCCGGCATCTATTTCTCCTGGGTGAGTTTGCTTCTTTTTGTTTGAGAGCTTTCTGGTGTGTTGTTAGGTGACTAGTGTGAGATTTCTCCAACTTCTTTATGTGGGCATTTAGTGCTATGAATTTTCCTCTTAGCACTGTTTTCATAGTGTCCCATAAGTTTGAGTATGTTGTGCATTCATTTTCATTAAATCCTAGGAAAAGTAGCATGAATCTTAAAAGGTCTTATTAATGAAAACAAACCTGAAGCCAGGTATTGGGGTGAACGCTGGAAGATCAGAGAAGCAGAAGAAGCCACAACCACCTCACCTCTTGAATTCCTCAGCTGATTCTGTTTTCTCAGACTGAAAGCCTCTGAGTCCTCATGCAGAATGAATCTCAGCTGACCTTCTGCTAGAAGCCTAAAAGCTTAACCAGGCTATAGTTCCTCATCCTCACACCTTAAATACCTTTCTGCCTGGGATTAATTAATTAAATATTACTTCCTGGGATTAAAGGCGTGTGTCACCATGTTTGGCTGTTTCCAGTGTGGCCTTGAACTCACAGAGATCCAGGCAGATCTCTGCCTCTGGAATGCTAGGATTAAAGGTGTGTGCTACCACTGCCTAACCTCTATGTTTAATATTGTGGCTGTTCTGTTCTCTGACCCCAGATAAATTTATTAGAGTGCACAATATTTTGGGGAACACAATACCACCACAAGGAAATTTTTAGTTCCTTTCTTTATTTCTTCCTTTACTCATTAGTGATTCAGTTGAGCATTATTCAGTTTCTATGAGACTGTAGGCTTTCTGTAATTTTTGTTGTTGTTGAAATCTAACTTTAAGCCATGGTGACCTGATAAAATACTGGAGGTTATTCCTGTTTTTTTTTGTTTGTTTGTTTTGTTTTGGTTTTTTTTGTTTTGTTTTGTTTTTTGTATCTGTTGAAATTTGCTTTGTGACTGAGTATGTGGTCAATTTTAGAGAAGGTTCCATGGTGTGCTGAGAAGTTACATTTTTTTGTGTTAGGGTGGAAAGTCCATTTGAGTCATAATATCTGTTAGTTCCCTCATTTCTCAGTGAAATTTCTGTCTGGCAAATCTGTCCATTGGTGAGAGTGGGGTGTCTCCCACTACTAGTGTGTGGGGTTTGTTTTGTGATTTAAGCTTTAGTAATGTTTCTTTAACAAATGTGGGTGCCCTTGTATTTGATGCATAAATGTGCAGAATTGGGACTTCATCTTGTTGGAGTTTTCCTATGATGAATATGTAATATCCTTCCCAATCTCTTTCAACTGATTTTAGTTTGAAGTTTATTTTGTTAGATATTAGGATAGCTACACCAGCTTGCTTCTTGAGACCATTTGATTGGAAAGTCATTTCCCAGCCTTTTACTCTGAGATATTATCTATCTTTGAAGTTGAGGTGTGTTTCTTATATGCAGCAGAAGGATGGATCCTGTGTTAGCCTCCATTCCATTAGCCTGTGTCTTTTTGTAGGCAAATTGAGTCCGTTGTTATTAAGGGATATTAATGACCAGTGATTGTTAATTCCTGTTAATTTTTGGTGGTAGTGTTGTATGTTTTCCTTCTTTGGGATTTGTTGGTGTTGGATTATTTATTGCCTGTGTTTTCATGGGTGAATCTAACTTCCTTAGGTTGGATTTTCCCTTCTAGTGTTTTCTGTAGGGCTGGATTTGTGAATAGGTATTGTTGAAATCTGGTTTTATCATGGAATATTTTGCTTAGTCCGTCTATGTTGATTGAGAGTTTTGGTGGATATAATTGTCTGGGTTGGCATCCATAGTCTCTTATTGTCTGAATAACATCTGTCTAGGACCTTCTGGCTTTCAGAGTCTCCATTGAGAAATCAGGTGTTATTCTGAGGTGTCTGCCTTTATATGTTACTTGGCCTTTTTCCTTTGCACCTCTTAATACTTTTTCCTTATTCTGTATGTTTAGTGGTTTGATTATTATGTGGTGAGGGGACTTTTTTTGGGGGGGGGATGTCCAGTCTATTTGATGTTCTATAAGCTTCTTATATCTCCATAGGCATTTCCTTGTTTAGGTTGGGAAACTTTTCTTCTATGATTTTGTTGAATATATTCTCTGTGCCTTTGAGATGGTATTCTTCTTCTTCTATCCCTATTATTCTTAGGTTTGGTCTTTTCATGGTATCACAGATTTCCTGGACATTTTGTGTTATGACTTTGTTGCCTTTAATGTTTTCTTTTACTGAAGAATCTATTTCCTCTATCATATCTTCAGTGCCAGAGAGTCTCTCTTCCATCTCTTGCATTCTGTTGGTTATGCTTGCATCTGTAGTTCCTGTTCATTTACTCAGATTTTTTTCATTTCCAACATTCCTTCAATTTGTGTCTTCCTTATTGCCAGTATTTCAATTTTCAAGCCTTGAACTGTTTTCTTCACCTGTTTGATTACTTTTTCTTGGTTTTCTTGGCTTTCTTTAAGGGATATATTAATTTCTTCCAATTTTTTTGTGTGTTTGTGTGTGTGTGTCTTTTTCTCGATTTCTTTATGGGAATTATTCATTTCCTCTTTAAAGATGTCTATCGTCTATCATCTTCTTAAAGTCATTTTTAAGGTCTATTTCTTCTGCTTCTTCTGCATTGGGAGTGTTCAGGTCTTGCTGATGTAGAACCACTAGATTCTGGTGGTGCCAAATTGTCTTTATGTTGTTTAATGTATTTTTGTGCTGAAGTCTACCCATCTCTTCCTCCAATGGGTGCAAATGATGTCTGTGTCTGAGGGTGCCTCTTTTGGTCTAATTGGCACTCTTTGTCCAATTGGTGCTCTTGGTCCAGTGAAACTCTTGGTCCAATGGGAGCTCTTGGCCTGGAAGATACCTGTGACCCCAGAACTTTGGAGATAAGAGAGTAAGTGAGAAGAAGAGGGAATAGCAACATAATCAGTAAAAATGGTAGTTTCAAAGCTTATAACTTGTTTTAATAATTTTGGAACCTTCTGTAAAAACATAAATTATCAAGACATAGCCTTAAATATTTTTGACTTGATAGAACTAAGCCCATGCCTCAGTAAGAAGTTTCAGGGAACTTGTTGCTAGTGGTTGTCACACACACACACTGAACTGAGAGATTACATTTGTCTCTGTAAAAGATATTGAAGGCTCTATAGGGCAGAAGTAACTGTGTTTATGCATATGTGTGTATACTATAGACTATATGACATTTCCCTAAAATCTGTATGTTGAAACTTTAACCTGCAGATATATGACATTAGAATTTAGGGTCTCTAGAAAGTGATTAAGTCATCAGTGTACAGCCACAATGATGGACTTCTCAAGAAAAGAAAGAAAGCCAGCTAAGATGTAGTGGAAGACGTGGTCCCTACCTGAACCTAACCCTGCTGGAACCTTGGTCATAGAGTTCCCAGGCTCCAGAACATACATGTTATTTAAGCTGACATACATTTTATTTAAGCTGCCCAAACTAAGACTACACACACACACTTACATGCATGCCATACTTCATAGAGAATTTATGATTTAGTAAATTTCACAAATGCACAAACAACATTCCTTGACAGTTTAATTATTTGTACTTTTAAAGTGTAGACTTTATCAGTCTAGGAAATTGTCCTCAATGCATCCTTAATGTTAGTTTTACTTTCGGTCTCAGAACAAAATATCAATAGTGTAGATTAACTAACAGGAAGAGAACTGAAGGAGGACAAATTCAAATAAAAGAGGGAACAAATGTTATTATTAGCAGAAAAGGAGACTATAAAAATGACAGTGGATTCCTAGTGATGATGGGCAGATTTTTTGGAGCTTCCTAGAAGACTTTGTCAGACATCAGGAGTTTGGGTTTGCAACTCAGAGACAAAATCAGGCTGCAGATAAAAACAGGGATCATAAGCAGAATAGATAACACTACCAAGGGGAAAAATGAAAAGAAAAAAGACTTAGAAAATTTAGAGAGCAAAAGAAGGCAAAAAAAAAATTTACAAGAAAAGCAAAACAACAAAAAAGGCCTTAAAATATGTATAGGTGCTCCTGTAAAAAGGAAAGGGCAATAGAATTTCAAGGCATAAAGCAAGTATGGAGGATACTACCTGCCATATGTGGGTCAGTGAGAGTCTACATAGCTCTAGGGAAATGGCTCAAATGATTATTGATGACATGAAGAGATGATAGCTTTGTAGAATGCTGAAGTCAACAGCTAGGTTTTTGTGCCTGATGAGTAAAGGAAGGTGAGCTAAATAAGCCAGCAAAACAACTTGGAAACACAGGGACACATGCTGTTAGAGACAGGAAAAAGCTGATTTTATAAGGCAGGAAGTGGTTGATAAGGATGAGTAAGAGGGAAGGGAAATAATCTGAAATATAGCATTAGACAAAAGCCAGGAAAAGGAAAAGGCAGCTGGTGTTCTGAACCTGGCAGGAGAACGGAAGCAGGTATGTGAATAGATTCCCTTTGGAGATGAGAGTTCTGGGAGATAAATGGAGTCTGTGACCATCACTACCCATTGTTTCTCTCTACATTTAGATGGACAGTTACCTGCTGAGGGTAGAAGGATTACAGACTTTCAAGGAAGTAAGTGCTGAAAAAGTACACTCCTTTCATACCTCATGCTGAATTTTGGGAAAACCCCTCAAAGTAAAATGTAATTTATCTTGGCATGTTAAACTATTATAATATGAAAGTAAACTATACCATAGCGCAGGTTTTTAGGGTTTATCTCCTCTTTGTTGGCACTGTGGAGTACTACGCATGCGCTCAGCTTGTCTTTATTTGTCCAGCACTGAAGGATCAGACAAAGCCATAGAGGTCTAAAACAACTGCATCGGGAATGTAATGGACAAGCAGAAAACAAACGTGAGCTGGAGCAGAGGCCATGGGCCTTGATAAGTCTGCAATAAATCTTACGTGATTCTAATGCTTGAAGTTCTGTGAATGTTTTCCATCTGGATTGTCAACTCCTTTTTGTCAGACATCAGGGAAAGAAACCTTTAGAGGAGTTCCAGGTTTTTATGTTCCAATGCCAGGAATTTAGCAAAGACACAGAGTGCTGCAGAAGCAGGCATAGTCTTTTCAAAAATGAATATTTTTATTAATTTGTTGAGAGTTTCACATAATGTATTTTAATTATATGCATCCCCTACTCCTCTAAATGCCTTGCAAATCCACCCTGCCTCCCTAATCCTTAATTTCCCACCCCACCCAACTTTGTCTCTTCTTTTTAAATAAAACCTTATTGAATCCAATTTGTGCTAGTAGGAACACAAATTGAAAGTACATTTCTCTCTAGGGAGCTGGCTCCATGGACAAAGTAAGTACTTACTGTCCAAGCATGAGGACTGCAGCTTGGATTCTTGGAACCCAGGTAAAGGCAGGTAAGCCTGGAAGATACCTGTGACCCCAAAACTTTGGAAATAAGAGAGGTAGAACCCGTGAGCTCCTAGTCAGGGAGATTTCACCTCAATAAAGAGGAGAGCAATTAAGGAGGACATCTGATGTCAACTTTGGGCCTTTACACATATGGGTACACATGGGCACAGGCACAGTTTTCTATAGATGTACACACACACACACACACACACATATGCACACACACACATACACACACACACACACACACTGGAATCGCCTACAAAAAATTAACAAAGAGTACATTTGTAAGTGTGGGAGAGGGAAGCAGATCACAACAGAGGAAAAAAACAGCTCAGCAGTCCTACTGTGTAAAGGAGTTGGGGCTTTTGACTCATTAAAGTAACAGTGGCTTTTTTATTCATTTGCATATACATCTACATTCATTTGTCATGTGACTCATTAGTTCCTGTAATTGCTACCTAAAGGGATGCATTTTAGTATTTAGAGTGAGACATTGGTTATTCTGGGACAGTCTGGAATGGCCCTGTGCTCGTCCACTAACAGTTTTAGTTGTTGTTGTTGTTGGTGGTGGTGGTGGTGGTGGTGGTGTGTGTGTGTGTGTGTGTGTGTGTGTGTGTTTTAGTCCAGACTTCCTCTTTGCCAACTTGTTCTTTTCCACATGGTAATTGTTCAAGGCTTTACACAAGGCCCTCTAGATCCCAGTCTCTCCCCTACTCTCCTGTCTACACTCAGAGGGGATGAAAACACACATTCACACTATGTAATAGATCTAATTAAATTTTTGTGTTTATTTTAATCCCTGTTACAAAGACTTTATATACTAACTCATTCAGTATTCAACACAACCCTATGAGAGAGGCACCATTTTTTGCATTTATTTTTAAATAAAAGGAAACAGAGAAATGAAATCGCAAGTAATCTGCCCAAGGCCAAAGCTATTAGATGGCACAGTCAAGATCTAAAACCAATAATTGTCCCTTTCTTTGTCAAAGTGAGAAAACTTGATGAGATGGTGATTTTTTTTAAATAGAGAAACAAATGTGTGGGAGAAGTGAGGGGCACTAGGGAACTTTCTATCATAGCAAGCATTTCAGCTTTGATGTTGATAGGTCATCTTCACTACAGGCAGGTAAGATTTATCAGTGCAGTCAAGCTGCTCTTGTTAAAAAAAGTCAATAAAACTATGATGAGTATTTAATAACTTTGAATTAATACCCTATAACAATGAGCAGGTGTTTAGTAGTGCTAAACAGTTTTAGCTTCTTGCTATAGAGCAATTCCTACAAGGCAGAGGAAGGTCAGGGCCTCACATGCAGCAGAGAGGTCTGCAGCTAAAGGCTGTCCCTCCTGAAGAAAGTTCCATTTGTTACATTCGCTTACATTTACAAGTTGGAAAAATGGAAACAGGACCAGCTCAGATGAAAATAAAAACCAGACCAAAAAAAAAAAAGTCTATAAGTTTAGTACTATGGAAACAAGAAAGCCTCTAGAGAAAAGAGTGAGGATGTTTCTTCTCTGCCCCTTCATGCCTCCCTGAAAAGACTCATTCATTTTGATAAGATATCCCTTTCATATCAAGATTTTGCTTTTCTGTGATAAAGAATCTGTTTCTCTTTCACACCTGGTGAAAATTTATTTTGGAAATCATTTCATTTTCAAATAAAATTTTTACCATTTCATGAAGATTTGCTAATCATCTCAAGTGTGAAGAAAACTGCAATAATATTTCTTCTATATTAGTGTGAAACATTTTACAAGTTCTCTTCTTATGACCTTTGTACAGGATACACATGTGGAATGGGGATTGATGGTGGCCATTTTGACTTTCCAAGTATACTGGGAAGGTCAGTCATTCAATCATGTGGTTTGAATGTCTACTCCACCCTCACACAGTATTCCAAGACATTACATTTAATTTGTTCTGTAATTTTCAGTGGCTTTTGAATGAAGGTATCACATATTTGAATGAGATCTAAGGGCCTCATTGAATCAAGGGATGACTTATAGATGCTGGGTTAGCTTAGTCTTTCTCCAAATGCATTGATGATGACTCAGTCTGACTGTGCTTATGGGATATAGGTACTCAAGGGGACTGGGAGCATTGTTATTCCATGCTTCCCCTTCTTCCTTTAACAATAAGCTCTCTCAGGGGAGACGGGCTTTGAGATGTGTACACCCACTCACATCCTCTTTGTCTTGTGAATAGATTGCAGGGCCCAGTTGGAAGTTGCCCAGGCAGACTTCCTCACATTCTGTTGCTAAGGCAACTGTGCTCTGACTCCTCAAGTTCTGTGGCTGAGATAGCAGCAGGCTAGCACCCACAGAAAGGCCATACACCTACCTGTGTCTTGCTATCTTGGAACAGAATTGTGCTTTAAGTTGTTTTGTGGAATTATTTGTGATTCTGCGATGCTATTCTTTCTATACAGTTCTATGAGCAAATGTGCTTCATAAAAACTGCTAGAAGGTTCCGAGGAGTTCAAGAACATATATTTGTATCCTAGTCTGACCATTTAATGAATACATAGTCTTGAACAATAAATATATTACTTCTGAGCCTTAGTTTTCTCTTTTGAAGGAAATGGAGTAATTAACTCAATTTTTAACTGAATCATTTCTCAAAATGAGAAGACTTAACACACCTGCAAAGTCAGTTTATAACTGATAATATTGTACAAATGACAGCTTAATTGCTTTAAACCCATTACTTTGGGTATTTAAGGCCAAGAATCAAATTTACAGGGTGTGTAATACAGCTCCTTGATTAGCAGTTATTTGTGCAAATATATGAGTTATCCTAACATTGTCTCTTAAAAAGCCAGGCTTATCAGGGCTCACAGTGAAGACAAAGGTAGTGGATACTCTATATTGTTGCTGTCCTCAGAGACCCTGGAAGAAGTTCCTCATTTTGCTACTTTTTTGTGACACTGATGGTGAATTTGTCATTTTTAAAGGAATGTTAGAGTGGGTATCTGAATGCTCATCATTATCATGCACACTAACATTTCCTGCAGCTAGATTATGGATGAGCCACAGTTTATGAATAGCCTTTGACAAACACATACAGCTGTGTTTATGACCAGCACTAAGTGAAAAACAATAAATAAAAAGGAAGCAACATGGCATAGTTCAATCTGGTCATATTCTTTCTTTTTTATTTCTTCTTAAGATTCATCTGGTGCAAAAACTATGGAAGTGGCATAAATGTGTCTGAACCATGATGATCTGAGTTTCCCAAGGTATGTATGGAGCATTTGTTTCTGCTGGCTTTTGCCACCCACCAAATTTAATTCTAGAATCCACCTCTTCAGCCATTTCTTTTCTCCACCTTATCTAACCATTTATCTCTGCTTGCCTACTCAGCAAATGTCCCCTTCTCTGGCTCTTGGAGCCTGCTACACCCTTTGTGGAACCCACCATGCGGGCATCTCCCTGCTATGCCCTTCGCGGCCCCACCACGTGGCAATTCTACTTACTAAGACACTTGCTCCTTTCCCTCTATTGGAACCCTCTCCTTACCAAAAGCCTCCCCCAATGCACATCTTCAGCCATTTTCTTCTCTACTTTCTCTAACCACTTTCTCTCCCCTTCTACTGGGTGTCACTATGGAGCTTGCTGCTTTGTCTGTTTTTACTACTAAAAATCAGTGTTTTAGGAAGCTTCCTCTCACTCTACCAGGCTCCTATCATGTGGAAAGGGATGCCTTTCTTCTGTGATTTGAGAATTTTCTCTCTGAAACATTTCTCAGTTTGCTTGGGGATACCCCAAATTGAAATTCTTATTACTGCTGTGAGAGATCGATATGGACTCAGAACCCCAAAGAACAAGTTCTCAGTACAAAGGAGATGTATTTACCCCACAGGGACAGAGGGCAGAGATAAGGGACAAAGACAAGAGATAAAGGAAGAGGGAGAAGGAAAAAGAAACAAGGGAAAGAGAGAGGGATATTTTTCCTGGGGTGGTACAAAGTGCTGCCTCTGGATAGAGCAGAGGCAAACTGGGCACACAGGAAAACAGCAGTTTATAAATATACAATGGGAAACCCTGTGTTAGCATGAGGTGTTTAATTTTAATTACGCATGTTAATTAGGTGAGCCAAAGGGAGATTTTGATTGCTGGACTTCAATAATTTGATAGCTGGACCTTGGTAGTCGGCCTCAGGAAGAAGAAGTGGCCAAATAAGGGGTAGACCTTGGTGACTAGCTTTAGGAATTTAATCTAACAGCTATGACAAAGTCTAACAGAGTCATGGCCACCACACTCGAGCTGACAGAGTCCCTTCAAACATGACACTTACCTCCTCTTCTCCCTCATGGCTCCTCTCAGCTCCTTTGTGGAACTTCCTCACCTCCCCCCAGGTATTGCCTACTACATTCCATAGCTTCTCAACATGCTCCTGGGTCTGCAACTCTCTCCTTCGCCCCTCCTCTTGGAGCTACCTGCTCTATCTCTCTTTGTGCCCTTCTAGACCTGTATGTTTTGAGTTTCCTTGCCTTCCCTTAGGATCTTCCTGCTATGTCCCACAGCTTCCTTAAGTCCTTCTAGGCCTCTGAAACTTTGTCTCTCCTGTCTCTCAGCTTCCTCCTGGAAGTCCTGCAGCTTCTCTATGCCTGGTGGCATCTGTGATACAGGAACCCTCCCTTGGGTGGAGTTCTTCCTTGTTACTTCTTTTCCCCTATGGCTACACTATTTTTTTTCTCATAGCTGCTTAACCATCCCTATGGAAGAGTTCTGTTAGCGACCTTTCTTCCTTCTCTCCTTGGACTCAATTCCTTTCTTGGACTCAAAGATTTTCTTATAGCCTTGCTGTCTTACTGAAAACAGCTTGGCCTCATTATAGCTCAATGGCCAAAGATGGCACACACTAGTTGTACATTCTCACAGATTGTAACAACTTCTGCTACCTCACAAACAAATGATCCCAAAGTCTCTTATGTTTAAGGTTTTACAACTTTCCACTCTTAAATCTTTTATCTCTATGATTTTTCTGTGCTCTGCTATCAAGAAATCTTTTAAGATTATTGTGTACAGGCTTTATCTCAGGATTTGTAAGTTCACTGAGTATAGTTAAAGAGTCTGTAAACTCTGAAACAAAATTTAGTTTAAAACTTATAGCAAAAGGCTTATAATTAAAACCTATACATAGATAATTTTAATTTGCTACAACATTCTACATATGTGATTCAACTGGTTTAGAATATGATATGTGTGGAACTTGGATCCAACTTTTATTTATAAAATAGATCTACTGGGAAAACATGTTTTAAACAATAACCATGTGACTTGCCTGCATCTTGGCTGATGGCTTCATCAAGATTAAAGCAATCACATGACTAGCAGCCATCTTCAATAAGATTAAATGTGACTTCACTATCTTAAGATGACCACATGGCATAAAACAAGAATTATAAAACTTCTCAGTCCTACTGAACACTTAGTTTATCATTATATCTCTTTTTTGACTAAGCAAACAGTAACAGGTCTCTAAAATACTTTGAACTGGTATGGATTTTTGTATGGTGATAATTTTTAAGGTTATTGAGGTCTATTCAAATTAACAAAAGCTGATATAGAGATTGACACCTAACTACTTATATCTTTGCCAACCATTTAATACCAGGCTTCTAGAAAATTTAGATAAGTAACAACATATGTTTAATAAATAATGTATATTTGATAAATAAAATTTATAAATTCCTAATTCTACTCAGGCTCACACTAAGATAGCTAGCTCCTTTGTCTTTGCTCATTTTGTTAAGCTTCAGTTACTTGAATAAACTAAATCACAAAAAAACCCTGTGATGTTCTATAATGGTATACTATAAAAAGACCATTAAAGTTGCCAATCTCCTTATGAACTGCATGATTAAAAGTTTTATTTTGATACTAAAAGAACTTCAATTCAAAAACTTTTATTTTTTATGTTAAATCTAATAGAGATAAAAATATTTTTTAAGGCTAAAGCTAACAGAGATCAAAATATAAAGTCCTAATCTTATAAAAATTATTAACTTGTTGTAAATTGTTAAAAATAATCAAGACATGGAAGTTAATAGTCAGTTACCTTATGAATGATCCAATTCTTTTTCTCTTTCTCCTTGAAAGCAAATATATCTTAGGAGAGGGAAAGATATGGAAATATAAGGCACAAAATCCCATTTTGCCTTTTAGTAGAGATGTTGAGGTCCCAGGAGGGCAGACAAAGCCAACCAGGAACAACATTTCACACAAAGAACATAGTAATTTGCTAAATCCTGTCCAGGCTGTGTTTGAACATCACTCCTGTCTCGATTGCCAGACTAACAAAGCTATTCTGTTCTTCTGGAATCTCTGCCTCAGTTCTTACAATGCAGGAGGAGAATCTAATGAAAAGTTGCTCATTTGTCTTTATGAAGCAATTTGGTGAGGCTAGTAGTCTTGTAGGGTAGAGGAGAGTGATAAGTGAAAGCTTGAAGACCTGATTCTCTCTCCTTTTTTTTCTTTTTGTACATTTTTATTGGCATAATAATTTTAATCTTTTTATTTTAATTTTTTTCATTTCACATACCAACCACAGTTCCCCCTCCCTCCCCTCCTTCCACCACTTCCCACCTCCTCCTACCCCACCCACATCCACTCCTCAGAGAAGGTAAGGCCTTTCATGGGGAGTCAACAAAGGCTGGCATATCCAGTTGAGGCAGGACCAAGCCCCTCCCCCCTGCACCAAGGCTGAGCAAGGTATCCATCATAGGGAATAGGCTCCAAAAAGCCAGTTCATGCACCACAGATAAATCCCAGTCTCACTACCAGGGGCCCCACAAGCAGACCAAGCCACACAACTGTCACCCACATTCAGAGGGCCTAGTTAGGTCCCATGCAAGCTCCCCAGCTGTCTGTCAGTCCAGCGTTTGTGAGCTACCACTAGCTTGGGTCAGCTGTCTGTGTGGGTTTCTCCATCATGACCTTAACCCCCCTTGCCCATATAATCCCTCCTCTCTCTCTTTGACTGGACTCCAGGAGCTCAGACCAGTGCTTGGCTGTGGATCTCTGCATCTGCTTCCATCAATTTCTGGATGAAGGTTTTATGATGACAATTAGAGTATTCACCAATCTGATTATGGGGGAAAGACAGTTCAGGTACCCTCTCCACTAATGCTAATAGTCTTAGCTGGAGTCATCCTTGTGAGTTCCTGGGAATTTCCCTAGCACTAGGTTTTTCCCTAACCCCATAATGGTTCCCTCTATCAAGAGATCTCTTTCATTGCTCTCTCTCCATCCCTCCCCCAACTTGACCATCTCGTTGCCTCATGTTCTCAACCCCTATCCCTTCCCTCTCCTGCCCTCCTCCAGCATCCCTCCTCCACCTTCCTAGGGTGATGATCAAGTTCTTTAATGTGTGTTCAGAACTATACTTGTAGTTATGCTAAGTACTAAAGTAAGTAATTACAGGAATAAACTTTATTTAGATTCCTGTATATGTTTTCAAAGTTAAGACTAAAACAAGTAACTAAAAACAAGCCAAGTTTGTTTAGTTTAGATATATTTAATATATAATGGTCCCCCAATTTTTTCAGAGATCTGTTGAATATGGCATTGAAGGTGCTTAATTTCCATTAAAGAAGGAGAGGATCAGGAAAAGGGGGAAAATTCATGATAGAGAGAAGTGCCAGCTCCTTGAAGCACCCCTATTCTCCTCCAAAGAAGATGATGGGGGTGTAAGATGAATTGCTAAACACTCTTATTAATAAAAAACCTGGAGCCAGGTATTGGGGTAAAATAGAAAGAAGCCAGCCATGTTCTTACAGCCAAAGAGACCTACTTCCTGTATACCCATTGATGGATTCACAACATGCCCCCATGGTTGGGCATATTTGCACATGCCCGGTGGGTCTGGGCACTTCTGCCTAGCCAGTTCCAGGTCAAGATAGCCATTTCCGGGTCAAGGTGTCTCACGTGACCAGGATCCGTGACTTTGCATGGTTGTGTAAGAGCGTGCAACACAGCCATGTGATCTACGCGCATGCGTGGAGTTACGTCAACCTGTGCATACCCAGCCTTTATAAGCCGGCACCATATTCCTGGCTGTCGTCTTCTTCTTCTTCTTCTTCTTCTTCTTCTTCTTCTTCTTCTTCTTCTTCTTCTTCTTCTTCTTCTTCTTCTTCTTCTTCTTCTTCACATGTGTCTTTCCCATAGGCCTGGGCACGCATCTGTCCCTTTTATCCTAATAAAACTCTTGTTAGCATATTCTGTTGTGTTTCATGACATTTCCTTGAAGGGTAAGAGCGCTGCGAAATAACTAACATCTGGTGCCAAGACCGAGTGGGCGCTTCTGGGCACCCTGCGCCTGGAAACCTGTAAACCAGGGACTGCTGCACATAAACCAGGGACTCTGCTCTGTACGCAACTGAGTGCTATTTGTTCGCCTGGCCGCACCAAAATTACATCCAACACTGCTTTCTCCAATTGGTGAGTACTCCCACTTTTTGGCCAGCGTAAATGGTTTGCTGAATCTGTGAGAATGACCGTTGAGTATCCAGTGCCTCATCAAGTATTCTTGAAACCGGGGGAACCCCTGGCCATGGTCTTTATTGGCTACAGTTGGCCCCTATCACAGGCCTAAATTTCTAGCCATCTCCCACGTCTGCAGCCTGAGATATTCCTCACAATGGGACCACCACGTTGGGTGCATCCTGGGGGCCACAGGAAGGCAACACGTTCATCCAGCTTGACGAAGCTGCAGACGCTGTCTGGATTCCCAGGAAATACTTGCCTCATGTGGTGGCGGCCCCTGTTTCTCTGGCTGACGAGCCGAGTAGCAGCCTGTGCCTGGTACCTGTCCTTGGCCTTGGGGACGCCTGGGGCCTTGGCTAGGGATCACGTTTGTTTTTTTGTTTTTTTTATTTTTCTTCCTCTCTGCTGCAGACATGGGAAACAAGGCTTCCAACCCTATTAGTCCTTCCTCTCCATTAGGCTGTCTTCTTGAAACTTTAAAACCTCTCAGCTTAATGCCTTACATAAAGATTCCTAAGCTGACCCATCTCTGTACTAAAAAAAGGCCCAAATATGCTTTAGGAAACAACAAAAAATGGCCGCCGAGTGGCTCCTTAGATCCCAATATTTTACGGGAGTTATCTAATTTCTGTCAGCGTTCAGGCAAATGGAAAGAGTTGCCCTATGTCATTGCGTTTTTCTTTCTGAGTGCTAAACCGTCTCTTCTGGATTCCTTCTCTCCTGCTCATATGCTCTTAGCTATGCCTAAACCGGAGGATTCTCTGACTCTGGAATCTCTAACTCTAGACCCTGCTAATGAACCTCCACCTATTCGACCTATTCAACCTCCGGCTCCCACTCCTACTCCTGGGGTAACTGTTTCTTCAGCTCCCCTTCCGGATTCTTCTCCCTCTAAAGCTGATCTTCCTTCGGGAGCAGTTGTTCCTTCCTCGGCAGTGGTCGTTTCCAAAGGCCCTGCCCTGGCTCCAACATTTACCTCTCCTACCACCCGTTCTCGAACTGCTAAATTGCCTGATTCCGCCATCCAAACCCTTCCACTGTTCTCCCTTTGCGAGAGGTGGTTGGTGTGGATGGACAGATTAAAGTTCATGTTCCATTCTCTCTAGCAGAACTCTCTCAGATAGAAACTGAATTATACTTCTAATTCTGCTTCCTTTATTAAACAGTTTCAATATATAACTCAATCTTATAGTCTCACCTTTCATTATATATACATGATACTTTCTAATAATTTACTTCCTGAGGAGTGCAGGCGGGTATGGGAACAGGCTAGGACTCATGCAGAAGAAATTCATCAGACTAACCTTTCACACCCCCCAGGAGCTGAGGCGGTTCCTGACCAAGAACCACACTGGGACTATAACACCCAGAGTGGCTGTCTAGCCAGAGATAGGTTTATTACCTGTCTCCTGACAGGTCTCCATAAGGCTGCCTTAAAACCAGTAAACTATGAAAAACTAAAAATTCAGGATAAATTCAGGATAAGGACAAAAATCCGTCTCACTCCTTAGAGCAGCTCACCAAGGCTCTACTTCAGTTCACTAGCTTAGACCTAGAGAGCCCTGAGGGCAGGCAGCTGCTAATGACCCACTTTGTCTCACAGAGTTTCCCTGACATTAAGGATAAACTTAAACGATTGGAGAACGGCCCTCTGACTCCACAGGCAGATGTGCTGGCAATAGCATTTAAGGTGTACCATGGGAGGGATGAAAAAGCCCAGAAAAGGAACTGCCAGATGCTGGCAAGCACCATCCGACCGGCTCCCCGAAAGCCGTCTGGTCCCTGTTTCAAGTGCGGGAAAGAAGGCCATTGGGCCCGGGGTTGCACCACCGCCCCACAAAGGGTACCGACAAGGCCTTGTCCAAAGTGTTGCCAAAGGGTCACTGGTCAGCTGACTGTCCTAATGTCCCAAGCGACATAGGAATGCCAGACGAAGACCACCCTCTGGCTGACTTTCTAGGCTTGGCCTACAGCGAGGACTGACGCTGCCCAGTTTCCGCCCCAGCCACTCACTTCTCACACAGGGAACAAAGGGTAATAATAAAAGTAAATGGGCACCCCATCTCGTTCCTTTTGGACACCGGAGCTACCTACTCTGTCCTGAGAGAGTTTTGGGGGCCCACCTCCTGCTCGTCTCCCTATTGTCGGGATTGGGGGACAGCCTTACCTACCTCATCAGACACCACCACTTAATTGCATTTTCAGAGGCATCCCTCTCACACACACATTCTTAGTGGTGCCAGCCTGCTCTGGGCCTTTAATGGGGAGGGATTTGCTAGCTAAGGTAGGAGCGTCCATTTCTTTCACTCCACACATTCGCCTCATCCCAGCAGCTCCTCTCCTCCTTCTCCTAGCCACTCACTCTACTGACTCTAACAGTTCTTTTCCCTTGCTAGCCTCTCAGGTAGACCCAAAAGTCTGGGGTACCCAAAACCCTTCTATTGCTAGACACCATCAGCCTATTACTATCCAGTTACAAGACCCTACCAGATATATCACCCAAGCTCAGTACCCTCTCTCACTCCAGAGCCTAAGAGGACTTAAGCCTAACATTTCTGACCTTCTCAGGAAAAAGCTGCTCCACCCAACCTCTTCACCTTGTAACACCTCCATACTTGCAGTTAAAAAGTCTAATGGAACCTACTGCCTGGTTCAAGACCTCCAGCTCATTAACTCTGCAGTGGTCCCCCTCCATCCTGTAGTGCCTAACCCTTATACTCTCCTGTCCACTGTCCCTTCAGGAACCTCTCACTTCTCAGTTCTAGATCTCAAAGACGCCTTCTTTTCTATCCCTCTCCGTCCTCAGTCTCAAAATATCTTTGCTTTCACCTGGACTGACCCTGACACTCATCTGTCTACACACTGACCTGGACTGTTCTTGTTCTGCCACAGGGATTCAGGGACAGTCCACACCTATTTGGTCAGGCTCTGGCCTCTGACCTGCTTTCTCTGTCTCTCCCTGGCTCTAAATTAATACAGTATGTAGATGATATTTTACTCTATAGCCCGTCCCTACAGGTTAGCCAGACTAACACCTCAGCTCTCCTAAATTTCTTATCCAGCCGAGGTTACAGGGTATCTCCTTCTAAAGTTCAGCTGTCAACTCCCCAGGTCACCTATTTGGGTCTGTCCATTACTCCAACTAACAAGGCTATTACTGTAGACAGAAAGCGTCTGATCCAGTCCCTCACAGTCCCTTCTACTAAACAGGAGATTCTGTCTTTCCTAGGAATAGCTGGCTTCCTACGGTCTTGGGTTCCACCTTTCTCTCCTTGCTCACCCCTTATACGAGGCAGCTCAGGGCTCGCTACATGAGCCCCTCCTCCATCCTGTCACTAAACCTTTCCAAAAGCTCCAGCAGGCTCTTCTTCAGGCTCCAGCACTTTATCTTCCAGACCTAACCCGTCCCTTCTACCTCTATGTAGCAGAGAAGGAGGGATTTGCCCTGGGAACTCTAGGGCATCAGCTGGGACCTTTGCACCTGTAGCCTATCTGCCAAAGAAGCTAGACCTTACCAGTCAGGACTGGGCACCTTGCATCCGTGCCTTAGCAGCTGCAGAGCTCCTTATTCAGGAATCAAAGAAGCTAAGCTTTAGGTCATCCATTACTGTTTTCTCTCACCATAATCTGTCCCATCTTTTAACTTATAAAGGCTTACAAACTTTACCTCCTTCCTGGGTTATTTCTCTCCAGGTGACGTTACTAGAGGATGCCACACTTACTTTCCGGACCTGTCCACCTCTTAATATTTCAAGCCTCCTCCCTCAACCTAGTGCTGACTATTCTCCTTCTCATTCCTGCACTGAAACCTTAGAGGAGATGTTACCTCACTCTTCACACATATTCAGGGCACATTACCTCAGGCTACTTATACCTGGTACACAGATGGCAGCTCCTTTTTATATGAAGGGACCCGTAAAGCGGGTTATGCCATAGTGTCAGATACTGAGATAATAGAGGCACAGGCATTACCCCCACACACCACTAACCAACAGGCTGAGCTGATAGCTCTCACCCATGCCTTCCAATGGGCACAGGGACAGACTCCAAATATGCTTTTCATATCCTCCTGTCCCATGCTGCTATTTGGAGGGAGTGTGGCCTTCTCACAGCAAAAGGGGGATCCATATCTAACTCAGACCAAATGATGGTCATGCTGAAGGCTTCCCACCTCCCCAGGGCTATAGGAATTGTCCACTGCTCCATCATCTCTAGGGGAAACAACCGGGCTGACCAGACAGCCAGGACAGCAGCCCTCCAGGGCCAAGTCTCACCTCACCCACCACAGGGATTCCATACAGTACAGCCTACACCCTCACAGGGAACTCGAGACACTAGACAAATTCTTTCCTATCTACACCAGCTCTTTCATCCTAATAATCTTGCTCTGTCTCAATTCATAAAAGCTCACCTGCAGCCCACCTCTGAGGACTTACAGTTCTTAAGAACTATTACTGCCTCTTGTGAGACCTGCCAAAAAACAGATCCCAATACCAAGTACAGGAGACAGCCTTTTCCCACCCCCCAGGCTAGAGTTTCCGTTCCTGGGACTGACTGGCAGTTCGATTTTACCCATATGCCCACCGTCAGGAAAGTTAAATATCTCGTGATGGTAGATACATTTTCAAATTGGGTGGAGGCATATCCGGTTTCTAATAAGTGGGCTCAGACAGTTGCAGACCTCCTTCTCTGAGAAATTATTCCTCATTTCGGGGTTCCTGCTTCTCTTCAGTCTGACAATGGACCAGAGTTCACCTCTCAGATTTCTCAGACACTAGCTAAGGCTCTTAACATTCCTTGGCATTTTCATATCCCATACCATCCTCAATCCTCAGGAAAGGTGGAGCGTACCAACCAGTCTTTAAAAACTATTCTTACTAAGATGTCACAGGAACTTCATCTCGACTGGGTAAGATTATTGTCCCTAGCTCTTCTCAGGCTCAGGGTTCTTCCTAAAAATCCTCTTTCAATTTCTCCATTTGAACTAATGTATGGAAGGCCAGTTCTGACACCAGGTCTTTTATCCAACCCTCCAACTGTTCCAGATAGCCTGTTAACTCCTCTTTTATGTCACCTAAGGTCTATCCTATGGAGCTACGCAGACTGTTCATTACCTCAGCCGTGTGACAACCCTTGCCCACCTCCAATACACATTGGGGATCAGGTTCTTTTCTTCCCTCAGGCCAGCGCCCTTCACACCTTTCCCCTAAGTGGCAGGGACCCTTCAAGGTAATTCTTGTGACTCCTACAGCTGCTAAACTCGAGGGCTTTCCTCACTGGGTCCACCTGTCTCATCTAAAACCTTTTATTTCACCTCCATCCCAGAAAAATCTCTCTTCATATACAGTGAAACAAATAGGGCCTCTCACTCTCAAGCTCCAGAGGATATCAGGATCCACTGCCTTGTCACCAATTCCAGAGGAATAAGGTATCACCCCTTCATTTCCCAACCAGCGCCATACAGAGCCGGAGGCAAAAAAAGGACCATCAAAAATATCCAGGTGGTAAGGAAAAATATAATACAACAATCTATCATTGTTCAATACTCAGCAACTGATCACCTGCGTTTCCTAAATGCTAACCTAATAAGGGAAACAGGTGCCTTAAATAAACTACCTCTAATAAGGTTTGTCTCAGATAAAAATTAAGCAGAGTACTAAGTCCAGATCTACCTCAGATAAATGTCACATGTCTCCATCTGGGCAGGCCAGATCTACCTCAGATAAATGCCAATCCAAAAATAAAATAATAATAATTCTTTTTCTCTAAGCTTTTTCTATATCAACAGTATTTTGTCAAACGGAAGGCTTCCAGCCACAGCACGGATGGACAGCTGCAGAACAAGGGGACGGCAGAACATCATTCCAGGACCTCCCCACCATCATCCCAGGACTTCACAAGTTACCCTCCCCATTCCCCCCAAGGGCCAACCGACCCCCACTGTTCAGCTGGAAGCAGTCTTTGAGAGAACATTGCCCCATACCCACTCAACCACAATTTTTTTTCTTTTTTAAAGAGAAAGAGTCAGGGATGATGGATTCACAACACGCCCCCACGGTTGGGCATGTTTGCACATGCCCGGTGGATCTGGGCACTTCCACCTAGCCAGTTCCAGGTCAAGATAGCCATTTCTGGGTCAAGGTGTCTTGCGTGACCAAGATCCGTGACTTTGCATGGTTGTGTAAGAGCGTGCAACACAGCCATGTGATCTACGCGCATGTGTGGAGTTACGTCAACTTGTGCACGCCCAGCCTTTATAAGCCAGCACCATATTCCCAGCTGTCGTCTTCTTCTTCTTCTTCTTCTTCTTCTTCTTCTTCTTCTTCTTCTTCTTCTTCTTCTTCTTTTTCTTCTTCTTCTTCTTCTTCTTCTCCTCTACACATGTGTCTTTCCCACAAGCCTGGGCACTCATCTGTCCCTTTTATCTTAATAAAACTCTTGTTAGCGGATTCTGTTGCATTTCATGACATTTCCTCGCAGGGTAAGAGCACCGCGAAATAACTAACACCCATGCCTATATGCCTTTCTGTCCCTGCCCTATTACTTCCTCTCTCCACCTAGCTACATCACTTCCTGTCTGTCTATACAGACCTACAGACCTCCATGGTTAGTGCTGGGATTAAAGGCATGTGCCACCATACTTGGCTCTGTTCCCAGTGTAGCCTTGAACTCACAGAGATCTGGATGGATCTCTGCCTCCCAAATGCTAGGATTAAAGGCATGTGTTACCACTGCCTGACTTCTATGTTTAATATAGTAGCTGACTTTTTCCTCTGATCTTCAAATAAGCTTTATTGGGGTGCACAAAATAAATATCACCACAATGGAGCACAGATGAATTCTACCAGGAGCTTGTTTTAAATGTGCCAAGACCAGCTAGAGTGAAAACTGCCCTTAACCTCTCCTGCTGCCAAGATCCTGTACAAAATGTGGACAATCAGGACACTGGGGAGTTGACTGCCCCACTTTGCCTGGACAAGGAAGGCTGGTCCCCCAAGTTCCTACTCCACAGGAAAGTTTGTCAGATATTCTGGGCCTGGAAGCTAAAGAATGACACTGCCCTGAGACCTCTGCCCCAACAAAATTAAGATTACCTCAGGGGAATGTAGGGTGATTATTCATGTAGCCAGGAAGTCTCTATCATTTTAATAGATTTAGGAGCTACTTGGTCTATACATCCTGGTGAAATTTACCCTTCTCAGTCCCCTGATGGTGTTGATGAGGAGGCCAATGACAGCTTTGTCAGTTTAACAGCAGCAAGCATACCAGCTCCTCTCCCAGTGCTTCAGCTGCTTTCTCAGTCCTCGTCATATGCAAAAGCCAGGCCTCAAGCTTCACTTTCCGAGAGTTACTGGGCCTCTGTAAATTCTGAAGTCTAAGGAAGTGTTTAAAGTGTGTAAATACAACTGTTAAGGTGTGAGGCCAAAATGAGAACAAATGCCTCCATCTTAGAAATAGGCCTAAGCTTTCTCCATTTTAGGTATAGGCCTTGAGTTAGTGGAACCAGTCAACCCAGATTCCAGAAATTAGAAAGTGCAAGGTACAGTGTCACAAGGTATTCATTCGGTGATGACTGTTTAACCAAGGAATGTTCCAACCCTGGTTTCCAGATCACAGAAATGTCCCCACCTGAGGGCAGCCAATGAGAAATGGTGATGGGCAACCACCCCCTTAGAAGTAAGATCAAGCCATGATTTCTAGAAAGTCCCTAGAAGTGAGCCAATCAGGATTGTACCTGTACTAGCACCCCAAAATGATGTAACCTTGTGGGTTTTGCCTTTAAAACCTGAGTTTCCAAAGGGGTGGACACCTCCTCCAGCCTTTACTGTGTTAGATGGCTTGATGAGGTCCCTGCCATGTGGCTTGAACTGCTTCAATAAACCTTGCTTTTGCATTCTGGCTTGCTTGTCTTTGGTGGTCTTTCTGGGGGTCGTGATCTGGGCACAACAAAGAGTCTAAGAAAATGATTTAAGGTACATAAAATATTTGTTTAAATATGCTTTAGATTCCTTCTCCTTGCTATGCTATTCTTATACCATGACTTTAAAAATTCAGAATTTTAACACTCAGCAGAGTTCTGCTAAGCTATCAATCTAGCTCTGGAAAAGTACTACTAATATTATTGTAGTCAGAAGTTCAAAATTTTTAAATTTCCTTTGGTTGTCTTCTAAGTATAGACTTTTAAGTATAGACTTAAAAATTGCTTTTTATTGTGCTAAAAAAATCTGTTCAATCTATACACGAAAAGGCTTCTGGGCAGAGAAAAGAGTGTTCATGTTTTTAACTCAAAATCATTTTTGAGGTCCCAAGTTTTTACTATGATGCAGAGAAATGAAATGAAATCCACATCTACAATGTGGATTTCAGTACAGATTGCAAAAGTGGTAAAGCAAACAGCCACTAAAACTAAACTTCTCTAAAACTTTTATCTCTTTTGTAAACTTAAAAAAATCTTGTAAGCTTCAGGGAACTAACTTGGTTCCATGTCTCACAGGTCAAATGGACTCCAGCTAAGTACTGTCAATCAACAGCCTGTTTCCCCAACAGCCTATCCCTGAGGGTGAGATCTCTCTTTCTCCCCATCTTTGGTCTTCCCTCTCCCAACTACTAAGACCATGGCCCTAAAAGTTTCAAGTGTATACCCCAGGTAAATTTTTTCCATAGGCTCCTTAATTGTTATTTTCTCTCCCTAGTCTATCTTTCCCATTATATTTCAAATCAGCTGCAGACTGTTAAAGAAGCTCACCAGCCCCAGGTGTTCCCTCAAAATCTTTATCCCTAGACAGCTTCAAAAACAGCCCCAAGTGTTCCAGCCTCACAAACTCTTCTAACACTGCCTGTATTTCTATAGGCCCGGATGGTCCTGCAGAGACTAGACAGTGAGTGAAATAGCCTGTTCTTCCAAGCTTTGGATGACATTACAGCTTTCTTGGGTTCCCAACAGTGATGCCCCAATTTTAGCAGGAAGTAGTCAAAGAAGATTACATAACCCCTTATCATTTATTATCAATCAACAAAAAGGCTGAAAGGCTGGAATGTTAAGTCTCAAACCCTAGGACTCATGGCTAAGGTGCCTATTTAACATATCAAAGCAGACCTGGCCTCCAGGTTCTCCCAGCATCCCTCAGTCCCTACCTTTTACAAAGTAAGCTTAATGAGCACTACAATTTGTGACTGAAGTATAAATGAAAGGAAGGCTTTCATGCCATCAATTAGATAGTTGCTCTAGTTTTCTTTCTGCACCTTTTCAGTCATTTTGCCTGTTATCAGCTTTTTTTCAAGTTCAGTATGAATCAATTATCAGATTCAACTAAATATATTATAAGGTTGGTTTACTACATTCTTAGTAATTATGCACATGCAACAAACAAAGTCTCAGTCTTTTTCTTAAACTAATAGGTAAAACGTCCTTTCTGAGACAACCTGGCTCCCAGGCCAAGTGCCTGGCCCCCTAGTTGCATAGCTTTGCTTCTTGTGCAGATCAAGTTCTGACCTTCCACTGCCCTAGAGCAACTTCTTAGATCAAAGGGGTTTCCCTCACCAGGTGCTTCAAGCTGTGATGCAGATTGTCTAGCTATCAGTACTCCTTCTCCACCCTGCCAGAAAACCGGTAGCAGAGAAAAAAAGTGACAGTTTTATGTTTAGTGACTTATAGATTTCTTTACCCTATCATCTGTAAGTTTATAATTTGAGCACATTTATGATAAACTCGTAATGTTTTCACCCAACCACAGTAAAGATAGATTCTTAGCACATAAATTCCTTCTCTGATTTATTCCAGCTCCTATCTAACTCTGACTTTATTCTCTTCCCTTTTTTGGGTTGCAAATGAAGTTGCCGGGAAGCTTCTGGTGGGGACCTTGCAATTCTTTTTTTTTTTTTTTTTTAAGATTTATTTATTATGTGTACAGTGTTCTGCTTGCATGTGTCCCTTCAGGCCAGAAGAGGGAGCCAGATCTCATTACAGATGGTTGTGGGCCACCATGTGGTTGCTAGGAATTGAACTCAGGACCTCTGGAAGAACAGCCAGTGCTCTTAACCTCTGAGCCATCTCTCCAGCCCGACCTTGCAATTCTTATGTTGTATTGTAAACATGAAGATGCTGCTGTCTTGGGAAAGATAAAGATAAGTCCCGATAGAAGTGGGAAGAATTTTGAACAGAATGATGGTAGTGGACAAATCAATGAGTTGGACAAAAGAGCTCTGTGTATCTAGATTCATTCCTGTGCAGCTGGTAGTGTATCTTCTGGGCCCCTGGGAAGTGTAATATTAAGGCTGGTCCTATAATATTATACAAAAGTGCAGTTTTAAGAAGAGCATGTCTTATGCCCATTATTCTCTCTGCTTCCAGGATGCCAGGATTTGAACAGCTCTCTTCAACCATACTTGTGTACCATGCATGATTCACAGTCTCATGTCAGGCTCAGAAACATGTAACAGCCTACAACTGAGGCAAATAATCCTTCCTTCCTTCTTTCTGTTCTAAGTTACTGGAGGCAGAGTTCAGAAAAAGCCACCCCAGTACAACTTGGCATATTGATGATTTTGAGATTAAAGAGAAAACTGCAGAAGCAGAAAGGCTGTCATTCTTGTAAGGATTTGGTCCTTAATATTACATCATCAGCCTTCCATGGCATCCCAGCCTAAAAAGCGGGTGGGCACTCTGTTCCCTCTCCTTTCCGCTCCTTCCTCCCGTCGGGACCCCTCTCTTCCTCCCCCTTCTGTCTCTCTCTGTCTCTCTGTCTCTCTCTCTCCCTCTCTCTCTTTTTCTCTCTCTCCCCCCCAATAAAGCTCTAAAAAGGTAACCATGGCTATGATTCTTTTAATCAGCACGCTCCTCCGCCGGCATGGCCACCGTGGGTGGCGACCAGCCACGAGGGGCAGCGCCGTAAAATAACCAACAATAGTGCCGTTCAGACTTGGATACACCACCGAGCACCGAGGACCTGCTGACTGCTGCTGCTTGCTGCCTCTTCCCCCATTCAGCGAGACTGCGAGACCACGAGCGCGCGCACATCCCTCGCCCCCTCCGCTGGACCCCCACACCGCTAGCGCCATGATTCTTCACACAGTGAGTCCGCTGTTCTCGCGGCTCTAGTCTGAGCTATATTCTTTGCGACGGACGCCCCGGGGGTTGTCCTCGGGCTGTACTGGCACCGGCACATTTTTGTTTCTGGCGAGGAAGTAAATGCTGTCTTGGTCTACCGGGTGGACCAACTGCAGTGCAGCCGCAGCCCTCACGATCCCTTGATGAAGAGGACTCGTGACCTGAGCTGGTTCATGGATCTCTCTCCACTCTTTGGGGACGCCCAAGATTGTAGTCTGATCCCAGTTTGTTATTTTAGTTTTTTTTTTTTTCTCTCGGCTACAATCATGGGACAAAGGGGCGGATACATTGGTGGATAGAGGCGGGCACCAGTAAACCTGGCCACATAACAGAGTAAACCTGGCCACATAACAGCATCTCAGGAACTTCTGCCGGCGAACGGGAAAATAAGAGTTACTTTATCTCCAAACTTTCTGCTAAAGTTCTAAACCCTTCTCCTCCACTTCTGCATCTGCCACGTGCAACCTTTTCTGTCTGACTTCCGCCGGTGGGTGGGCTCAAGTGGGCAGGCTTGGACGGCTTCTATGACTTGCCCTAACTCACCTTAACTCCACCCACTCATTCTCAAACTGCCTTGAGAAGCACAGACTGGTCTGGAAGCGGCTAGTTTCCATACAAATAAGTTTACGAACTATAGAAATGATCCCTGAAAGTGGCGCAC